>JAZKJV010003886.1:0-57080 GCA_037367405.1 Ottelia alismoides
TAAATCTTAATTTCAGACCAAGCGGACTAAAATGTTGACATCTTTTTCATACAGTGTCCGATTTCACTCTACTCAATTTTAAAGTAATACACATTCAAATATCTTCAAAACAAAACTAATTTCATAATCTGAGCTCATTTGTGAAAGTTGGATTTTAGGACCTAATTGTACATTGTACATTTTCGTTGATTTTGACCCATCATTTCATGTGCATATTTCACTTATTTTAATTATTTTCTTTTCATTTCTTGAATTCATTCATTTTTTAATAAATCATATAAAAATCAAAGCCCAAAAAAATTCAGAAAAGCAATTAAAAATATTAATTCTGACCTTAGCTTTCTAACCTAATCCACTTGTACATAATTAACCTCTCTAATTTATTTTGATATTAACTCAATCCATCAAAATCCAAAAAAAAATCATTTGATTCCATTGGATTATTTCTTACCATGTTTGATTTTTACTTGCACTTATTTATCATCATAAAATCAAATAAAATTGCAAAACTAAAAAAATTGTATTTTATGCACATAAAATATCACAAAAATATTTGTATCTTGCACACCACATTTCATTTGCATATGAGTCCTTAATAAGCATTGTAGATCATAATTAGTTGCACATTTTTCGTGTTGAGACTTTTGCATCCGAATCCATTTACCATTATAAATGTATTTATTCCTGCATTTTCATGCTTGGTCAACATCTTCGTTCAACTCCCTGCCATGTGGCATCACGCCATTAGGTCACGTGGATCCTGGTCACTCAACCTCATTCCCTCTTCTCTCATTACGTGAAGAGGCACGTGCCATCCCCCTCTCCCCGTCACGTTCCTAGCACGTGACTTCTCCTCTTCCCTCACGAGCTAGGTGTGTGCCAGCACCTTCCTCTCTGCTGCGATCGCCTCGTGCATGCCTCTGCTGATCACCGACCGTTACACCACCTTGCTATGCTGCACCCTCTAGATCGCCAACCTCCTTATCCTATCATCCTCTCTCATCTAACCACCTTCTCCATCCCCATTATCTCCTCCGGACGTTGACCATCCTCCATCAACGAATCCCACATCTAATGCAACAACCATTCTTCGACCAACCCATTCCTTAAATTGACAAACCTCCTGTCATCTCCAATCTTGTGCAACCACCTTTATCCCCATATCCTATTGCCTCAGACCCCAACGGTTGGAAACACAACCACCTTATCTTCCCCCTCCCTTCGGGTGTACCCCATTCCATCTTCAACAATCACCCATCACCTTATCCCTGTTTGCCTCCTATTTAAACCCATCATCCTTGTCGATCAAGGGCATCCACCATTCGTAAGGAGAGGCCCAGTTCAATGGTATCTATAGGTGACAGCTCTAGGTGTGAATCTGTTGAGCGACGATGGCTATTCTTCATGCACGATCCCGTGTGGAGATCTCCACCTTTATAACTTTGTAGTTGCTTAGCTTCGTCAATGTCGTGACATAGAGTGATAATCAGAGGCCATAAGCACCTCCATCTTTTAAGGTGAACGACATTCAGGTTTCTTCTTCTCCTTTTCTCCTTTCCTCTAATTTATTCCTCTGTTCTTTCTCTACTCCTCTGCTTGAGCCCCCTTCCCTGAACCATATTCCGTCAATTCTCTCCATCCCTCCGAGTCTTCACCTCCACAACCTCTCCATCCTCCACTGATTCCATCATCATCTCCGCCGACCACTTCTTCTCCGAGCTACCTGCACCCTTAGCCATGAAACAACTTCCTCCTTAGTAATCGACTTCATTGGCTCCAGGACTCCGCAATCAAATCTTCATCGATAGAATCTTCTCTGACACGCTCCACCCCACAGACCTCTATCTTCATCACTGCCTCCTGGCTGGAGCTAGAAGTCGCCGTCATCGACCATCCACCTCGCCTCCAGCGACCTCTACCGATGATTGCCCCGGTTCCTCCCTCGCACATGAAGAGCACGTATGGAGGGGAACAATTGTAGAAGAGCCCTCAACCTTCCCTCTATTTACGCTCCAGTCCTCCCTAGTAAGGGCACGTGTGAGGCATGTGCCCCTTGGGAAAATTATGCTCTTGCACCCAGCGAATCCAAAAATGACAGAAGACCCAGGTCACTTGCTATGTATGTGTGTCCCTATGAACTTTATAGGGACGCCCCAATAAGTTCTAGAAATTACAAATCTACCCCCACCTAGGATAATTCGTAGTGGAGGACTACTAGCTTTCAGAAATTACAAATTGATCTGTTGCATGGGTATATTTGCAAACCTCTTAATTATTGTTATCATGGTTAAGGCCATGGACCTTATTTGATCATATCTGGAGCATTATTTGTCAGATTTTAACATTCTTGGTGTCATTTTGATTATTATTTCGTGTTATTTCATTTATAACATTGAGATCCTAATTTTGAGGTATTATTTAATAGTGATTAATTACAGTACTATTTGGTTCATTTTTGAGCACATGTAGTTTAATTAATTGATTATCTTGCTCAACAACTTGTGCCTCGATTTTTGGATATTCATTTTGGAAATTAATCTGCCATTAATTGACACATTATCTCTGGGGTCAAACAAGAGGACGGGTGTTGGGATTAATTAATTTGGCATGCTACTCCATCTTCATCGTCATCTGTGCATATTCATTTTTGCATAAAAAAAATATAAAAAAGATAGCATCTATGTTGTTTATTGCTCACATTGCGTAGCATATCATTATTTCCTTGCAGTAACCTTATTTTACAAAACCAAGCATTATGTTTCTTTACGCAATTAATTACATTTTTAAATAAAATCTGATAAACATAGAAAATCATAGAAAATACTTTCCTGAAAAGCTAAGTTCCGAATCATCTAAAAATTGATCTAAGGAGACAGTGGCCTCCCTGAGATCGACCTTGGGTTTGCTCAAGTAAAAAAAATTGACCGCTCGCTTTTAATTGAAACATTAAATAAGTAGTGGTCATTTTGATTAATTTGTTAATTTCTCGACTACAACGAAAATGAAATTGTGTAGAATTTGTTAATTCTACATAATTAGTAAGGGTAAATATTGGGTTTTTGCAAATGGTGTCGCTGTCAGGGTGGCACAACTTAGGTTAATTTTTAGAAAATCTAGATATTAGGTTTTCCACCCCCGAGTAGTCTAACCCCAGGTTTTTCTTATGTATATTTCTCTGTTTATTGTTTTTTTTGTTTTCTATTTTATTTATTTTATTGAGTCTATGTCTCTGATGATTTTCTTATTTTTTTGTACGAGGGATCCGATACGATGGAGCAACCACTTAGGTAGTTGAGAAACGTAGGAGCATTGGAGGCTAGCTTTTTCTAGTGATAAGCTAACTGATGGATGCATAAAATTAAGATCGAGTCAAGTGGTGAAAGAGTCTAGAGTATAGTTTTTATTTCCTGCATTTATTTTATTAATTTTTATTAATTGCTCATTTCCAAGGGTTCCCGATCTGGTTCTCGCCTGTCTAAACAGACTGGACTTTTCCTCTGATGTGTCGGACCTGTTTTACTCTCTGGTGAGGGTGGGGTCTGACTTGAGTGGTTCTGATTCTTGAACTGTACATAAGGATATTAGAGATACTAGGATTTATTGATTGTGCTAATAGAATTTAGTGCCACACTTTGCACTTAATTGAGACGCACATTTTAGATCATTCAACTTAATCAAATTACCAACTCAATTCTTCCTAGCTAATTAGAACTATTTGTTATGTGTGGTTTCATCACCTGCATTTCATATAGTATAAAATTGTCAATTCTGTATTGCATCTCACATGTAGAGCGTGAGGATCAGTGTAAATCTTCTGAACTGGACATGCATCATTGATTTTATCGTTGCATCAGCTTTTCTCGACTCCCTTCCCCTTGGTTTTAAAACTTAGGATTAAAGGAAATCGGGACTGTTCGTTAGACGTGCCTTACGTGCTGGATTAAATACAGTGATAATCAGACTTAAAATCGGGGTTGCTAATACAATTTGAACAAAAAATGTATTAAAACTTAAATTATTTTGCGAGAATAAACCCTTCATTATTTGAATTTACTTGACCTTGTGTGAGAGAGAGAGACAAACATTAAGATAGAGCCAAGCCAGGATTTTTATATTTACTACTGATTATACAAAAATGATTAGCTACTTCTCAGTGAGGAAATACATATAGATGGTAAACGGTCCAGATTTCCTTAGTAGAATGGATGGTTTAAAGGATACTGCGTAAGGCTCGGTCCTTAAGTAACATGTAGCTGATAAATCCCAGATTTATCGGCTTAATCATCATTATTTAACTCTCTTGCTTAAGCTAATCGCAAGATTCATTGACTTACTAACATTAATTAACTAATTATGTGTTATATATAAGCAAAAGAAAAACGAAGAAAATTGTTTTATATCATTTTAATTAGTATTAAATTTTTATCTATGTGTAAAAGACCTCTGATCTCTTTGACTTTTACATGAAAATTGTGGGTCTCATTGAGGTCTACCACTTTTGTGTTCATCACGTTTTCTAATTCTCCCTCTAACCATTTCTTTTTTATTTTAAACTAACTTCTCCATTTTCTTCAATTCTGATTGGGCCACGTGGCACCTTCAAATTGCACCACGTGGCCAGCTACAATCCCACCACCCATGCTTTGATTTCCACAGTCTGATCCTTCTTCAGGCGCATCTCAAACACCCGTTGGCGCCTCATTTTGGACCACTTAATCATCTTGATCAAGTGGATCCAAGCCATCCACCACCACCCAAATCCTGAGCATCTGATCTAATGATCGTACGGTTGTGATCTTTCGTCAACATCCTGCAGTTGTGCTCCTCATCCAAATTGCTCGTCTTCTCCGACTTATTCCAATGGCCTCTAGCTTCCTCCCGATCAACCGTCACCTCCCTCAAATTCTCCTAATGTCCCTATCTCCACCAACCACCCATTGATCCCTAACCCCAACTCCCACACTAAGTGGTGGCGGTTGAAACCACCGCCTCGAGCCACGAAACTCTACCACTTCTCCTCTTCAAATAGACCATCATCGCCTTGTGCAGCGGTTGTCGACCCTTGATTAAACTTAGGCCTCTCATCCAGATTGTAACAGAATCATGGCTGATCGATGATGCAAAGACGACTTTGAAGTCTTGGTGCGACCCATGTCTAGATGAGCTATGCTACAACCACTTATATGGTTGTTTGAGATTCGGGACCGGCTGATCACATTAAGCCACAACCTGAGGTCAATGAGGACCTCAGCAAAAGCCATTCTGCCAGCCAGCACTTCTTCTTCAATCTGAGCATCTTCTTCCATGTTCGAGTAATTAGGTTTGAGTTTTGTTTTGTTTAATTTTTCTTCACATGAAATTCAACCAAAATCAAATCAGCCAAGAAGTTTTGTCTCCTCCGACGATCAATGATCTTTGCGAGAGAGTTTGTTCTATGTAATCCATGTTCTATTAGAACCCCTCCACTTCGACTCATCTTCTCCTTTAGCCATGAAGGAAGAACCACCTGGGTCTCCTCCTTCTTCACCCAAGCCATCCCTCCACTTCATTCTTTCTCACATGCACACACTTCAATTCGCCTAAGCTATGCACTATCTAACAATGCAAGAGCAAAGGGGAGCCTTCAATGACCAGAATCCTTGAAGGTGCTCTGATCTAGAGCTCTATCTTCATGGATTATACATTGTCGTCGACATCCATAGAGGGGTGCTCCTTCACATGAAACTCATCATCTCCGCGAGCCATCTTTTCACCTTAGCTAATATTTATACAATTCCTTGGAACCCATAGGAGGAAGGACGTGCTCGCTAGAGGCCGACCTCATAGCCACCACGCACGATGGTGCTCTTTTGAGGAGACGGTACAGCTACCATTGGATCTCACCAAATTGGGTGCGATCTAACAATTAAGAAGAGCACACATAGGCTCATCCAAGCCTGCAGCCTCGTCATCACCGAGCCAAAGAAGGAGAGCCACTTCTTGCCACATGGCCCAAGCCACACTCAACCATCCAAACCTACGACCGCACGTGCCTCGCACGTGCAGGCTTGAGAAAATTGCAAATTTATCCTACCAGTTTTCTTTAATTACAAAAATACCACCACATAGGGGGTATGTAATAAATTTCAATGTTGATTTATTTTAATTACATTTTAGCCCCTACATGGACTTGTTTGTCATGTTTTATTCATGTTTTTATTACGATTATGCCCCTATACCCTATGTTGAATAACTTGAGTATGTTTTATCCAAATTAAGTGATTTCAGTGGCATTTTGATCCTTGTTTAATTTTATTTGATCTGATATGATTTATTTTCTGATTACATAATAAAAGAAGGATTAATTTTTGAGAGTCTATATTGTGCTTCCTTGCTTATTAGATGAAGTATGACTCTACATTACATTGCTCATTTGAACCTAGATTTAAATCATCTATTTTTAAGTTTGAATAATCATTCTAGGGCATATTCATGAGTATATTAGTGTTTTGTCATTATGTTCATCACGTCATTACTTCTAACATGCATTATGTGTTTCATCATCACATTTTGGCTGATCCATGCATTCATTTGGTATGTGCATTTCACCTTGCATTGCTTTCCTGCATTGTTGTCTCTAGTTTTGACCTAGATGATTTATTTATCGCTTTCCTAGATATTTAACACCTAAATAGTTGTGTTATCCTTGTGTTCAACCCTACAACTTCCAAGTTAAATATTAAAGACGGACCCTCTTTATAAAGATTATTCATTCGATTCTGTATGACACGCTAAGTGCCTGTGCTACAATGGATCGATTTTAATACATGGATTTAGCGCTTCATCAGATGACATCATTGCTCAGGATACAGATTCATTAATATAATTATTTATGTTTTCATATTATTGTTAAGTTGATATTTATATTATCTAGGTCAATCCAGTGTTGTGATGTTTTCTTTATTATTATAGATATGTGTTGATAATCTTTGAAATATCTAATATTTTCTCTTCTATGGTGGGGCCCATTCATTGAGGACACTCTTGGAGAATGGAGGTAGGAACCTCATGATGAATTTATGTTGAGAAGAACTGCAGAAGATGCCTTTAAGAAAGTTGAAGATTATTTTGTTCATATTTGTTGTATATTACTCTGGACTGGACTTTATTTATTGTGTGTGTTGAGTCTGTTTCACCCATGTTGGGTAGGACTCAATTTGAGTGCTCTATTTAGGATCTAGGCATACGACTCGTAGAGATACTTTCGATGTATACTTGATTTGTAAGTTAGGGCACACTAACTTCATCTTATGAGATTCACTCATCTCTAAGATTCATGAGACATGCGTAACCTACGTTAAGCTTAGCCTAAATTAAATTGATTATCTGCCCGCTAATAGACGCGTGATTAGGTGAGGACGTTTATCGACTTGCATGCATTTAGATATAATTTTATATTCAGTTATGTATATGCGTGAAGAGAGCTGGTCTCACAGTAAGTACTTCTCTTGAGCATGACATCATGATTTTATGTTTGCATTATTTTCCCCTTTCATGATTTGTTACTTAGGATAATATGGAAACGGGACTGGACAATAGACAGTGACTTTTGTGCTTAGAGATTTAATACAAGTGACAACCTAAGCTCTAGAAATGGGGTTGTTAATGTAAGTTGATCTAATTAAAATAGAGATAAAAATCACCTTTTTGGTTGAGAAACCCAGCATTATTTGCAGTTATATATGCATTCATTGAGAGGAGAGGAAAAATACCTAGGATAGAGCCCTAACCCTAATTCAGTTGCTCGTAATGAACACGAATTTTGTATTATCACCAATACAAAAGACAAGATAATTAGACCATATGTATGGTCTTCACTGTGTGTTGGTAAAATAATCGGGTTTGTTTGATCTTGTTTGACTAATTCAGCCCCCCGAAAACCGTAGGCTTCATTATCATCTCCTGAGATTCATCATCTAGAGATTCATCTAACATTGATCCCTTCATCACATAGCTTCCTATTCTTTATACGTAGGCCCATTTTCAGCCCAAGTATAGGGGGGATCCTTTGTCATTATGATTGTTTCCCTCGGGTCACATGGTTTTAAATTCATCTTTTTATACTTGAGTTATTTCTCAGCTTAAGTATAGGGGGACCCCACTCCATATATTTTCCTTTGATTGATTCTCTTACTCTTTATGCACCTGTGATTCTGGATCCAGTTCATGTATATTCTTTTATACTTAGCATGAGCCATGGCTTCATATTACTTTGTGCTATGAGGACATAACAAAAGCTAAGTATATGGGGTCTACTGTATATATAACATATATAGCGATAACTCATATTTTTAAAATTTTTCCAGCTATTGGGGTTATGGGTATCATATTACATTTTTGAACTGGTTTTTATAAAAATGATTTGAAAATGATTTTTGAAAATTATATACATATTTGACATGATTTTCAAAAATTTTTTACATGGTTTTCAAAAATACGGTTTGACGTGTTTAAAAAATAATATGTAAAATGTTTTGAAAACCTACATATTCATGTGACATTTTTTTTGAAAAAAATGTTTTACTTAGGTTTTAAAAATGGGGTTTTACTTGTTTTGAAAATCTTTGTAAAATATTTGGAAAATTTCTATACATATGTGACAAGGTTTGCAATAAAAAGTTTTCAAAATTCTTTCAAAGCTAAGGGTGTAAATGGGTCTAATTAATTAACTCTCCAACTTACAAAAAATCACAAAAAGACTGACTTATTTGTTGGTGTTCCTCTCTGACACTTTCACTATGCACTTGAGGCTTGAGATGTTCTTTAACACTTGGTTTATGGAGCGCCTAGACTTAGAGTTGTCATGTATTAATCATTAGGGTTTTAGACTTAAAAATTCACAATCTCCTAGTTCAAATATATGCATGCTATATTTCATACTTAATATTCTTTAAAAAGAGTTTGACTATCACTCACATGCACGTTTGCATTCATGACTGAGATAAGTCAAAGTATCACCGAGGAGACTGGGATTGGTGATCTATATGATGCTCGAGGATGGGATAAAATTAACGACAACTTCATGAAACTTGAGTGTCAGCATCTTAGCCATTATGGGACATGTTCTCATGTTATCTCTTGAATTTGACCTAAAGTGCCAGGGTATGGTGACACCATCTTAATAAGTTGATCAGTATGCACCAACTTTTGGTAAAATTATTGGATCTAGACCAAAAACAAAGAAAAAAAAGAAAAAGTTCTCACCATACAAGTCAAATATTAAAGAGCTTCCACCAAAGGCAAGCGCTCCCAACCGTTTTTAAAGTGTCTACTTGGACCACCACTATTAGGACCAGGAGTCGGGCTAGCACCGAAAAAGGGCTCTGCACCATAAATGCTACAAGTCTGGGTGTAGAAGGTATATTAGACACTTAAAAAAAGCACACCTCGGTGTACTCCCCGGAAAACAAGTGTAGACAACTCCAACTTCTCATTTGATAGACACACTGGTTGACAAAAATCAAAATGAAAATTGTGTTAAGTATTAGCACTTGAGAGAAGCATGTTCCAATGATAGGAAGAGAAAATAAGTACACGGTCCTACATCCTCCATTATATGGCCCTTAAGTACACTGTCCTACCTCCTCCATTATCTAGCCCTCCATCTATACCATTGAAGTCTGATAAACTAAAGAGACGGTGGATTGAGGCAAGACTAGATTTATTCCCTAGTGTTGAGGGTTGGGTCCTTAGGGGAGCTTCTGAGGTTGGAATTCTTGGTGATATTTTGACTTTACTCTCATGGTTGCAGTCTACACTAAGTCATACTTCTTATCTATAAGTATACATTGAGAGTTTGACAATTAGAGGAGTTGAATTCCATTTGAATAATACTTGGATCAACTTAGAGTTTTAGGATTCTTAAAATTTAGTGTTCTAGCTCAAATCAAGCCTTGTATACTCACTTGCACATGTCAAGGATCTCACTAATTAAGATACTCTTTAATAAATTCTTTATTTTTACTCTCTCAAGTTAATCACAAGATCCATTGAACTATTGACATTAATTAACTAATTATGTGTTAAAGATAAATAACACTAATTACATTATATTAATATAACCCTATTATGGTGTAATATTTTGTATTTATTCCTTGTTAAAAATCAAATAAAAATTAGAATACAATTGTGTATAAATAAATTAACATAAATAAAAATATAAAAAATAAGCAAAATAAAAATCAAATAAAATTGTTTTATATCGTATGAATTAGTATTTATTTTTTATATGTGTAAATGACCTCTGATCTCTTTGATTTCTACATGAAAGTCATAGATCTCATAGAGATTTATGACTTTCATGTTCATCACTTTTCTAATTATCCCTCAAACTAATTCTTTTCAATTTTAATCTAATTTTTAAAATTTCTTCAGTTCATTGGGCCACGTGGCACCTTCAGATTGTGCAACGTGTCTCACTACAGTCCTGCCATCCATGCCTTGATTTCTGTTGTTCGATCCTTCTTCAAGCGCATCTCAGATGCCCGTTGGCGCCTCATTTTGGATCACTTGATCATCTTGATCAAGTGTATCCAAGCCATCCATCGCTGCCCAAATCCCAAGAATTTGATCTGATGATCGGACAACTGTGACTTTTCATCAACCTCCAATAGTTGTGCTCCTTGTTGATGAATCTACATTTCATCATCTTTATTCTATCATTTTGGCCTTAAAACTCTAGTAAATGCATGTAAATAGCGTTAATTTTGGTATTTTAGCATTCATGCATTATTGTGTAAATATTGTATAAAAACGGTTTTAAAAGTCAAAATTATAGAATAAAGAAAAGAAAAGAAAAAGAATAAAATATTGTAAATATTTTATGATCCGAAACCCCGAGACCTAGGCATCTTGATGATTAGGACGACAAGGAATAATGTAGGGGGAGATAAGGGCCAAAATACAATAAAAATACCTTATATTTAATTCATTCTTTATTCATTCTGGGACCTATTTTTAGTTTGACTTTTTATACGTCAAATAAAGAAACTTTGAACATTAAAGCTGTAGATAATAAAATAGAGAAAAATTCAAAATTGATTTCATATAAAATTAGTTTACAGATAAAAAGTTATGATCTAAATAAGTTTCTAGAATCCCAACTTCCCAGTATCTCTCAAATAAAAACTCGAAATCTATCAACATCACTTTAATTGTATACTTAATGAAGCAATTTCGTATTTTTCGGAGCTACTGTTTGAAAGTTGAGTTTTGGACCCCTATTGTATACTTAGACCGATTAAAATATTCATTTTATTTATTATTTATTATTTTTATATTTTTATAGTTTTGCAAATATTATTTATAATGTATGTATATTAAAACTGGAATAAAAACACAAAGAAAACACAAAAATAAAATATGTGTATAAAATACGTAGATGAAATACCTATAACTATACCTCTATAAATAATAGATCTATTTATTGAATTGTACAAAATACTTCAGAAAAATAAAATGAAAATATATTTAAGTATATAAAATCAGGTTGTAAATTTATAAAATAATATACCAAAATAATAAAATTAAATATACAAAATAAAAATAAAGCAATACATTCATAGATGAATATACCTATATACATAACCTATAAAAAATAACTTGTTTATATCTCTAAAAAATAAATAAAAATCATAATAAAAATAGTTTATAAAATAATAAACATTTTTCATTTAATAACTTAAAATTAATAAAATCATTTACTATTTTTAATCTATTTTACAAATCATTTTTTCCAGGAGTTTTCTGGTTGGTCCACGTGGACCAACCAGATGAGTTCCTTGGTTGACCTTGGTCAACTCTCTGACTGAGGTCTGCAGCCTGTCAGATCTGCCTTTTTGGCCTTTTTCTCCCATTTTCTAGGCCGTTTCTTGCACTATCTCGAGATACTTTCTCCATGACTTTTTCTCCCCATTAATCCATGATAGACGCCTATGGTTTTTCTTGGGGATTGAATCACTGAATCGACAACTACATCTCGATCTTTGGAGCGCTTCGGTCCACTCCTTTAAAAATGACCCGAGCTTCCATTTGAAAATCAAACCCTTCTTTGACACTAATTTGAGCCTAGAACCGAGCTCCAGACCGGAGGCCGTGACATGGCATCCTCCAGCTCGCGCGAAGAGCTCAGGCGAGGGCTGTGGATGCGCTTCCACCACCTCGGCCAAGGTTGGCCGTCGAGGTTCTATCTTAGGCTAAACGACCATTGAGGTACCATTTTCTTTGCTTTTATTGCGTTATTTTATTCCTTGTAGATGTAGGATTCAATAGCCCTCTACTTTCTTACGTTTCCTTCGTCCGATCACCTCGCCGGAGCTTTGCTCCGGCGAGCCTCCATCCCACGATTTCCACCTTCTTTCGCCATCTGGAGGTGCACAGTAATTTGCTCGCGCTCCTCTTCACTCTTTTTGTAGGTCGCAGGAGTAAAAGGACCCCTTTGGAGGGTCGATTTTGGAAACGCGAGTTTCCTGGATCCCAACTCCTTCTTCGACTCCGCCGCGGAGCACCGGAGCTCGTCGAGCCATTTTGGCATCATTGGTGGACCGAGGATACTTCCAGGCATCTTTGGAGGATTTCTGCAGCAAGGACGGTGGCCGGAGAAGCACCATAAAGCCGATCGAAGTTCGGTTGGGGCCGTGTTCTTCCCTGTTCATCCAGAGGAGTCCACGACTGTCCGATCGGGCTTGGATTTCAGAATTCCCAGTTGCCATCCAATCAGGTCTCTGCCAGCCGTTCGATCGCTAGCGTCGGATCTAATCACGACCGTAGGATCTCGAAGGGGTATCACGCATTACGGGTGCGCCACATGTTCAAGTGACGACTCTCAACCGTCCGATCTCCCATTAAGTGGTGGTAAACTTCACCCGTATCCCCCTGCATTTTGTTAATTAATATTTAGTATTGTAAATTAATTAGGTAGTATAAATATTTTGGAACTTTTGCATCAGAGCCCCCTCACTTTCCCGATTTACACTTAAGTCCCTGGCCACATCACCTCACGTGACCTGTGCACGTGAGGCGTGCCATTTTGTAGGGACACCCTCATGCTTTTGTCAATTTGTCTTTAGCCATCAAATTTTTATATGCAGTTGTTAACTTTTTGGTTCCTCTCCAAAGAGGAAGATTTGGAAAGCATGGACCTCGGAGTTTCTTCTTCTGGGACTTGGCGATGTGTTGATGATATCCGCGGGATTTACACGACCGACACCATTGAGCGGAGGGCAGATTCTGAGACTCGACAGGACGGACATGACTCGACTACTTTCACTGATGAGTCCACTTTTGTTCACTTAGACACTGATGAGACAAAGGCTGAATTTGATTTGATTGCTTTTATCCGAGAATTCGGGCCTTTTGATGAGAAAGATGATCCGGTTGAGATTATTGAGGACGAACAGAGTTCGACTACTTCCTCTGATGAGTTCGTTCCTTTTGGTTTTTACCTGGACTAGACCTCGCAGGACGACACTGATTACACTTCTTCCGATGATGATGAGTTTGTCCCGTTTCACTTTGATATCAGCGAGACTCCCAAGGCCGGACGTAGTCATACTTCTTACACTACTCCGTCTGTGCCTTCACACCCTAGAGTCACCGAGGACTTACACCGTGTCGACCCTGATCGATTAGTGTCATCTAAGAACCCCAATGTCGACCTACACCATACGAGATCCATTTCTCAGCGGTCCCGCAAGAAGGTTTGCTTTCGACCTTCTTGAACATTTGTATATCCACTCTATTGTATATTCGCTTTTGTGTCCCTCCGTCTCTCTCCCATTTCGCTCAATCACCCATTCTCGTGTGTGCCTTGCTTAGGACATACTTTGTCCTAAGTATAGGGGTGATGAATCTCGTATTCATCATGCTAAAATTGGTCATTTAGGCTCTGTCCCCCATCATCCACCTGTAATTAATCATTAATAGAGCATTATTAGCATTCATACATGTGTAAATAATATCTGCATTTCATCATGCATAAATTGCATTAAAAATCCCCACTGTAAATTAGCCCAAAAGCCGCTAACTTCTCACATTTTTAGTTAATTCATCCTAACTCCGATTGACCCAAAACTACCTCCATTGTGTAGATATTACTAATCTTATTAAATAAAAAATACAAAAAATACTAACCCCAATAAGTGTCAAATAATCCCAAAGTCAAAATTCACATCTGACGGACTAAAATGAGCATATCTCCCACATACAATGTCCGATTTTGGTCTACTCACTTTTAAAGTACTCCATTTTCAAATACCTTCAAAACAAGACCAATTTCATAAAATTCGGAGCTCATATGTGAAAGTTGGGTTTTGGGCCTCTTTTGCGCATTTTAACTTTTTACTAATTTTGACCTGAGATTTTATGTGAATAATTAACTCTTTTAATTTTATTTCTTTTTCATTTGTGTCCTTTGATTAAAGTTTTAATAAGAATTGCAAACATTCAAATCCAGATCAAAACTAAAATCAAAGAAACTGACCAAGTCCGAGTGTCCGTTGTCGGTCTGTACAAAAGTTGTCCGTCTCTTACTTTTATTTTATTTTCCTAAATTCTTATCCTTTAAAAATCCAAAAAAATTAGATTAATGTGTAAATAATTTTCTTCTATTTTATCGTATTTTTTTCTAGAATTTTTATCCCCTTTAAAACCACCAAAAAAATTACAAATCTCAAAAATGCGGTTTTTCGTACACATGGAAAGCCACCAAAAATACCACTTCGCACAGGTGACCTCTTCTGCTCCCGGACCCTTCATGAAAGTTGTAGATCTCGACGAGACGAACAACTTTTGTGAAGAAAATTTTTCGATCCGAGGTCATCTTCTATCTCTTTTCCTCCTTTAAAAATCAGAATTTTTTTTTGATGCCACGTGGCAGCCTCAAGGCGTGCCACGTGGCACCCCGCTGTTTCCTCTCTCTCCAGCACCCCAGGGTCACGTGCCTAGCACGTGACCAGGGTCATCTTCCCCAACGGCAACTGCCTCCTCCGCAAAACCGCCGCATGCGGCCATCAATGACCGCCATGCGCGGCCATTACGCCTCCGCGCGACCTCCGAGCCTCCCAGCCGTTCACCTCCTCCTCCCGTAACGCCCCTCGCACCTCTCCTATAAAAGCCCCGCCACCAGCCTCGTCTTGGACCATCCGCCGTTCTACAGCGAGGACATCTCCCCCTGGTGGTGACAGCACCGGGTCTTCCTCCGACTTGGCGAGATCCGAGGAGCTTGGCACCTCGTCGCAGAGCTCCTCCATCGAGTTTCTGCCCTTGCTCCGGTCTAACACCCGTGAGCTCATTTCCAGGTACCTCTGTTTCTCCTTCTTCCCCTTCTTCCTTCCTCTTCATCTCCATCTCCATCTTCTTCTTCTTCTTCTCCTTACTTTCTCTCTCATCGAATTCACCGTCATTCTTTCACCAAAGCTCCAAACAAATTACGTTTCCACAGATAAATCACCTATCACGGATCCAGCTGCGATTTTTATTTAATTTTTCGAGAATTTTTCTTCAATCATTAAATCAAAAATTTAAGGCCAGCAAACAAATAACAAAAGATCCCCTGTTGCAAACAGGGGATACTCTGTTTTCCATCTACTACCCATTTTCCCTACCCCTCCACTTTTCTTATGCGTAACTTGAGGTCAAGCTTGGGCTTGAGCCATCTCTTCTCTGCAGGACCGAACTCGCCAGATCTCTGCAGGACAGAACTCGCCAGATCGACGAGCCATCGAAGCTCAAGGAGTCGTCAACAACATCTCGTGATCTTCTAACCACACTTTAGACGAACTCATCTACCTCCTTTGAGCACGCGAGCGGCAATACCAGAGGACCAACAAGACCCCTCGCGTGTGCTCCAGCCATTCCATCTCCCATCCGTCCCCGCCATTCACTCGAGGAGCTTCTTAGAATCCACCATCAAGAGTAGCAACAGCCATTGTTGCTCACCACCGCACGCAGCAGCACGACCTCGACCTCCGACGGCATCTCCCCAGCAGCCTGCAGCCACGGACTCCGCCAACATCAGTGATCCACCGTTCCCAACGGTGGGTGCAAGTTTTGCTACCTGGATACAAGAAGGAAGAAGACCACGTGCATGATCCTCTTTATTTTGGTCAAATTACATAATATCCATGGGCAAATTACAGTGAAGGCCGGACAACTTTGCATAATAACAGATAAGTCCTTCTAGGGACATCTTTGCGATACAAACTTTACTTCTCATTGCATTTCAGTCCTCATAACTTCATTTTAGCATATCTTTTCCGTCTGAACTCCGATTTTACAATATAATATGTCGCTTTGAAGCCTATTCTGTGCTCTTTCATATTATATACCTTGTGGGCAGATCTAAAGCTGCTTCTGGATGATTATTATTTAAGGGATGATTTTGAATTATGCATGCTAATAATTGATATATTTGTGCTAGTCTTATTGAGAAGATCCTTGATTGTATTTGCAGGGATTTAAGTGCGAGGATCTGAACTTATTTGATCCCTTTATAGTATTCCGGATATCATTGAGGACTTAACTTTTGTTGGGGGATTATCTAAGATTTATTCCTTTAATATAATTGTCGACTATTTGTGAAATTAATTTGCAGAAATTCTGAGGCCAGATATGTTGCTTCGAGTTATCATCAATTGATAATTATTGGAATAAATTTGGATACCTTTCAAGTTCAACCCATTTTGATTTGTGATTATTATTCGAGGAATTATAGATCAGATTATTTAGTGATTTAATACGTTTAAAATCACAGATCCTGGGCATAATCTTCTCTATTTATTTTTCTTGCATAGCATTTTCATCATTGCATTGTATATTTTTGCAAGACATAAATTAATCGCGCATTTATTAATTATTTAATTTGATTTGAGACCACGCAACTAGGAATCGCTGTTCCCTGTGTTCGACCTTGGTAGACTTGCCAAGTAAAAATACTCCACAACATTCAAAGATTGTGGTATTTTGATCGACCGAAATTCACTTCCTATACTACAATTATCGACTATTAAAGAGGTAGATTTCGCGTTCATCAAATGGCGCCGTTGCCGGGGAACGGCGAATTTTTAGGGTTTTAAATCATTTGTTTAATTGATTTTTGTGAGGTTAATTTTTGTGTCATTTTTTCCTTCAGCATTTTATTTTGCACTTACCTCTTACTTCTGCTACTAACCGCAAATTCTCTCTTCGCAGACTACTGGGAGCCCAACTTTGGATATTAATCAAGGATCTGCAAGGAAGATTGAATTTTAATTTTGTGAAAGAGAATTAGCATAGATTTTATTTTCTGCAATATTCTCAGGGTCCCTCTCTTTGAACCCTTGTAATAATTAAGACTGAACATTCCTGTGGTGTGTCGGGTCTGTTTCAACCCCTTCTGTGTGGTTGGGACCCGACTTGAGTGGCGTAGGATTTAGGCACATATACGCTTGCTTGTTTATTATTGATTGTGCTCGTAATCTCTAGGCCATACTTTTTCACTAATTAAACGCACTATAGATCGTTCAACATTAGCCAAATTTTAAATCAATTCTTCCCGCTAATAGAACTATCTGTTTAGGGCGTTTTTCATCTGTGCATATCATTTAGTGTAAATTTAAAATTCCTTGTCTTGCATCCTGCATGAAGAACGCGAGGATTCACTGTAAGTCCTTCTCTTAAGCATGCATCATTGATTTACGCTTGCATTGGCTTTTTCGATTCTCCCTCCTCGAGTTTTACAACTTAGGATTTAAAGGAATTGGGACTGTTCGGTAGGCGTGAATTTTTGTGCTCACATAAACTACAGTGATAACCTTAACCTAAAACCGGGACTGCTAATCAAGGTGATTGTAAATAAACTGATCTAAAATTAACCTGTGTCTGGTGGAGAGAAACCCACTCATTGTTTGTAAGGACCAGATCGCACACTTAGGATAGAGCCAAATTGAGAAATTTCACAAAGACTACTGTTTTTAAAAACAATTAGCTACTTTTCAGTGAGGGTCTCGGGTAGCCGTTTTACGGTCCGACTTCCCTTAGCAGAGTGGGTGGTTTAGAGGACACCGCGGAAGGCACCGTCCTCAAGCAACACAGGTAGCCGTTTATACGGTCCGTACTTCCACCTATACTGGCTGAGAGTAGATGCAACTAGTTGTACGAACTCGGGACAGTCTTTGAGAAATATTTCAGTACCTAACAGCTCCGCTTAATCTGCAAGATTGTTTTGCCATTAAATTAAAATTGAAAAGATAAGCGGCCGAACCCTGACGTGCCTTCATCCGTGTTGAGTGGTGAACTTGAAAATTGGTTGGTGTTTGACTTGTGTCTGCTTGTTCGTAAGGACTATCTCTCTATCCTCCTTGTCTTAGAAGTTTCATCTTTTACTCCTCCGCTAAGGAATCTCTTCCCCTTAGCAAAAATCTTTTTAAATCACAACACTTATATCTAAACTCTTCCTCTCTGAAGGTGAATCATAATGCCTCCTAAGAAGAACTCTGGGGACGATGAGAACGACAATGACCCTATCCCGGCACTCTTGGCTAGGATAACAGCTGCTGAACAAACCAATGAATTACTTAGAACGCAGTTGGAAATAATACAACAAGGCGAGGCTGCTATGGAAGACACGTATCTCCCAGAATTAGATGAAGATTATAATTGGTTGAGACCTGTCCCCCCTGAGGATGCGTTCGAACACAAACCGCATTTCCTGGCACTATTGCCAAAGTTCGGAGGAAATAACCATGAAGAACCATATATCTTCCTCCGCGACTTCGAGTTAGTCTGTGCTAACCTCTGCCACCCTAAGGTTAGACAGGACTACATAAGGTTGAGAGCTGTCCCCTTCGCCTTGACTGATAAGGCGTCTTACTGGCTAAAAAATCTAGGGGAAGTAGTCACGACATGGGCCACGTTCAAGATTCTGTTCTTAAAGAAATTCTACCCAGTTAGTAGAATTAATCAAATGAGGATAAAGCTCACGAGTTTCACCCAACACCCGAGTGAACCATTTCATGAAACCTGGGAAAGATTCACAGACTTAGTACAGAAATGCCCAGGACACGGGATAAGTAAAATGATGCTGGTCCAAAGTCTTGTGAGCGGGCTGAACCCTGAGACTCAAGGGTTGGTTAGTGCATCTTGCGGAGGAAGCTACATGGGACGCCACGAGGACACCGTATACAAGGTGTTCGAAAGACTTGCTGAGTCTAGCCGTGCACAAACCACTAGCCGGGCTTACATAGCCGGCTCCAAAAAGATGGTGAATAATCTGACAACCGACCACAATGCTGACATGGGAATAATAGCTGATAAGCTAACTATGGTTGAGCAGATTTATAAAAAGGTGGATGAGATCCATAAATCATCTGATATGGAGAAATTGGCCAAATTGCCTAAACAAATGGAGGAATTGGCTGACAGGGTATCAAAGATTGCACCCCCCGCACCCATACACCAAATTCACTACATTCAAGGTCAAGGGGTAGGGCAACATAGCCATTGGGGTGGAGACCAAGTCTTGTCCTCTCAAACTGATGAAACCTCCGCTCAGACTGATTTTGAGGAACCTCCACAGGTCATGGAGATAAATGGAGTCTGGTACAATTTGGAACCAGTCAATCGCTCAGGCCAAAACTCTACTCCAAATCCTCGTCCACCGCAAGCCCAGCCCACCTACCAGCCTCAACTACAGCAGAGGCATCATTATCGCACGGGTTATCAGAACCCGCAACCTCAACCACAGCAGAACCAACGTCAAAACCAACAAGGGCAATATCAGCGACCTCAGGCTAGGCAGGGCCAAGGGTCCTCCTCCTCTTCTGCTATCTCTCCAGAACTCCAGCGAGTGCTGGATGAGCTTCATGACATGAGAGTCGACATAAATCGACTCTCTCGTTGGAGAGATGAGGTGACAGCACCCCAGACCGTGATTCCAGCTCAAGTCCAGGCTAACCCAAATAGCCTTGGACACAATCAGGTATTAATCTCTGACTATTCCATACCTGAGCTTAAACCTTCCTCAAATAATGACTCTTATCATATCTCTCTTAGGAGCGGAAGGACCGTAACCATGCCTGATCGAGCAAAGAAACACGAAGACATAGCCCCAGTGTCCACCAATTCACACAACCCTGGGGGAATTGACAAAGGAAGACAGGAGGAGAAAGAACAAGTCCCACCCACACCACCCGGATATAATGGAGAGTCTGAGTCTGAGTCAGACAAAGAAATGCCACCAAGTTTCCCTGTTTTTAGTCCGAGTCAGAGTCCTGTACGAACTTTCTCATTCAATAAAAGTGATGATGTTGATCACAACAAATCTGTTCCTTTCCCCCGTGCTCTTACGGCAGGGAAGAAGAAAAACATAAAAAACCAAAAAAATGATGATGAGATGGCCCGCATCTGCAAGGAAAATATTAAGGTCACTCTGTCCTTGGACGAGATGATAGAAAGAGATTCGGCTTTTCGGAAATACCTTAAGGTGAGATGCACACCAACTAGGGCCAGCAAACAAAATCCTAGCCGAACAAAGAAACACATACTCTCAGTAGCCACATCTCGTCTTATAAAAAACGACCTGCCAAGAAAGAAGAGAGACATGGGTGCTCACTTTGTCACTAGCTACATCAAGGAAATCAAGTTTGCGAGAACATTGTTAGACAATGGATCATCCATCAATCTCATGCCCACAACCCTATATGAGCATCTAAATCTAGGTCCTCTTAAACAATCTACAGCTGTACTTCAATTCGCAGACACATCAACTAAGCGACCTAGGGGCGAGATTCGAAACATTGTCATCAACATAGAGGGACAAAACTACCCAGTGGATTTTACAATTCTTGACATGGATGTCCCTAGAAATTGGAAAGATTCCCAGATGATACTAGGGCGACCCTTCCTTAGGACCGCAGGAGCTATATTTGATTATACATCCGGGAGAATCCAGTTCGGGAAAGTTAAACTTAAAATGCAGCAAACTAGGTTCCAAAGACCTGACACTGAGTCGAGCACCGAGTCTGAAAAATCAGAAACTGAGACTGAAATTACAGAACCAACAGCTGGGTCCTGGAGACAAAACCCAGCCGCAATGATAGAATCCACCTCATCTGGTGAGGATATTGTTGATGACTTGGTCTGCCGGCTCATCCATGCACCTACCTATACTCTTGGAGACTCAGAGGCCACTCTCGACCTGTTAGTCCATTCTCCTTATGGACAATCCTGGAGTAAGGTACACAGATCGGACGCGGCGATTGCCACACCTCATACCATCATTAGCGATCCGATCCCTGATACAACCATGATGGTGGTCAACATTGATACACTACAAGCGTCCACATCAAAAAAACAAACAGCACAGACAGAACCAGATTCAAGAAACATCATTGACTTACCTGAACTCAAACTATTACCCCCTACACTTAAGTATGCCTTCCTTGCAGGACAAAAAGGACAATTTCCGGTCATTATCAGCTCACAACTGACCGAAGAGCAGGAGATCCGCCTGCTTAATGTTTTGGAGAAAAACCGCAAGGCTATAGGCTGGAGATTGTCTGATCTTCCAGGGATTAACCCAGCCCTGTGCTCACACCATATTTACTTGGAAGACAATGCTAAACCCTCCCGTGAATGCCAACGTAGATTGAATCCAAACTTACGGGAAGTGGTTAAGACTGAGATCGAAAAATGGTGTAAAGCTGGGTTCATATATCCCATCTCCGACTCCAAATGGGTTTCACCTTTGCATGTAGTCCCGAAAAAGTCAGGACTACAGATTATCACCAATGAGGAGGGAGAAGAGATTACGACACGGGTACCTACGTCATGGCGTGTCTGTGTGGATTACAGGCGCCTGAATGCCGCAACAAAGAAGGATCACTTTCCGCTGCCTTTTATTGATCAAATCCTGGAGAGATTGGCAGGGAGAGAATACTTCTGTTTCTTAGACGGGTACTCGGGCTACAATCAGGTAGCCATCGCCCCCGAGGACCAGGAAAAGACTACTTTCACATGCCCCTTCGGCACATACGCATTCAAGCGAATGCCCTTTGGTCTTTGCAATGCCCCCGGCACCTTTCAACGATGCATGATTGCAATTTTTGCCGACATGGTTGGGGATTTCCTGGAAGTCTTCATGGATGACTTCTCGGTCCACGGTGATTCATTCGATGATTGTCTAGCACACCTGGATCAAGTCCTCCAAAAGTGCAGGGAAGTGAATCTGGTGCTCTCTTGGGAAAAAAGCCATTTCATGGTAAAAGAGGGCATTGTACTAGGGCATGTCATCTCCAAGAAGGGAATGGAGGTTGACCCTGCCAAAGTTGATGTGATCAAAAAGCTTGAGCCACCTACAAATGTGAAACAAGTACGGTCTTTTCTAGGGCATGTCGGATTTTACAGGAGATTTATCAAAGACTTTTCAAAAATTGCCCGACCGTTAACAGACCTTCTTGGGAAAGACACGGAATTCCTGGTAGATCATAAGTGTCTAGAAGCCTTCGAATTACTCAAGAAAAGGATCGTTGAGACACCCGTCCTACAAGCTCCCGACTGGTCTCTTCCCTTCGAGATCATGACAGACGCATCTGATTTCGCTGTAGGGGCTGTATTAGGACAACGAAAAGATGGAATCCCGTATGCTATTCACTACGCAAGCAAAGTTTTAGACCCTGCTCAGAAAAATTATACTGTGACCGAAAAAGAGATGCTTGCTGTGGTTTTTGCCTTGGAAAAATTTCGATCAATACTTCTAGGATCTAAGGTGACAGTTTACACAGACCATTCTGCCATTCGCTTTTTAATGGCCAAAAAGGATGCAAAAGCACGACTTCTGAGATGGATTCTACTACTTCAAGAATTTGATTTGGAGATTAAGGACAAACCTGGTGTTAAGAATGTCGTGGCTGATCATTTATCACGGATTGAACATAACAAAATTTCGGAATCTGAATCGATCCGTGAAACCTTCCCAGACGAGTCAATTTCTGCTATTGACTCGCTCCCTTGGTATGCAGACATGGTGAATTATCTCGTCACCAATGAAGTTCCTCAAGGTTGGCCCAGAAACAAAATCGATCGACTCATATCTGAAGCGAGACACTATCATTGGGAAGATCCTTTTCTTTTCTTTGAAGGACCGGATTGCATATGGCGAAGATGTATTCCTCAAGAGGAATATCAAAGTATCCTCAATCTATGCCACACCTTGGAGGCGGGAGGACATCACTCTGGGAAGAGGACCGCTGAGAAGATATTGCAATGTGGATTTTACTGGCCGACATTGTTTAAGGATGCTTATAATTTTGTGAGGTCGTGCCCCGTCTGTCAGAGAATGGGAGGAACCATTGGTTCCAAAGATGCCATGCCTATGCAACCAGTGATTATCTGTGACGTATTCGATGCATGGGGCATTGACTTTATGGGTCCATTCCCTAATAGTCAAGGATTTGAATATATTCTTCTCGCGGTAGATTATTTATCTAGATGGGTGGAGGCTATCCCTACTCGAGCTGCAGATAGCAAAACTGTTTGCAAATTTTTGAAAGATCATATTATTTCGAGGTTTGGAATTCCAAAAGTTTTAATATCTGATGGGGGAAGCCAATTTGTCAACCGGGAGGTGAAGAAGTTGACTAAGGAATACGGCATCGAGCACCGTGTCGCTACTCCTTACCACCCACAATCCAATGGCATGGCCGAGGTGTCAAACAGGGAGGTTAAAGGAATTTTACAGAAGCTCGTTCGCCCTGACAGGAAGAACTGGTCCCAACTCCTGGACCAAGTTCTGTGGGCCTACCGGACGGCTTATAAGACCCCATTGGGCACCTCCCCGTTTAGAATGGTATATGGAAAACCATGCCATTTGCCCGCAGAGCTCGTACATAAATCAGAATGGGAAATCAAAAAGATTAATTGGAACTGTCACCAAGGAAAGAAGAACCGAGACATGAATTTGAATGAACTGTCTGAAATCCGAAATCATGCTTACGAAAACAGCACCATCTACAAAGAAAAAGTAAAAAGATGGCATGACAGGAACATTCGAACAAAGATCTTTGTCCCAGGGCAGAAAGTTTGGCTATTTAATGCAAAGTTGAAAATTTTCCAAGGAAAATTGAAATCAAAATGGACGGGACCCTTCATTGTAAGAGAGGTACACAATAATGGGAGTGTTGAGATCTCAGAGACCGCAGATAGCACGCAAACATCTATAGTCAACGGTCAGCTGCTTAAACATTTTGTCGAATCCAATGAGCAATTAGTACAAGTTGAACAAATCTCCTTCACTCAGGATTTTGATCTGCCCAGATAGCACACCTCTCCTAGACTTACACTCTCTTGTACATCCGAAATTCTTCCCGGTTCCACATCTGTAATTAACCGATTATACTTAGGCTGACCTAAGCCTAAGTATAGGGGGACCGCATCCATTGTTTATACATCACTTCTCTTGTTTTTAGTACTTCTATATTTAGTACGAGCTATGTCACCATTTCACTTTGTGCCATGAGGACATAGCACAAGCTAAGTATAGGGGGGTGTATTGGTATATATTTTATCTACTTTATCCATAGCTCGCACTTTAATTGTTTTTATCTAACATCGGGGATGGGTATAAGTAGTATAATACCTGTTTAAAAAAAAAACTAAAAAACTAAAAAAAAAACTCATGGTCTTGCATTTCATCACACATTTCATGCATTCCTTGGTCGATATATTCCTGACACATTCACTATCACTCAAGGCTTGAGGATTTTTGAGGACACTTGATTTCTGAGATCTTGAGATTCTGCGTTAGCCAGCCTTAGTCATTAGGGTTTTGAACTTAATAATCCACACTTCCCTAGTTTGAAAGATTTGAGCGCTATATTGCACTCTTCATCTCTACCTTCAAAAAGAATATGATCAGCACAATCACTCCCACAACTGCATGATTGATGAGATGAGTTGAGATATCACTTGAGGAACTAGGACTAGAGATTTGAGTCTAGATCCGGTCTGATGATATTCGAGGATGGGATAAAGTTAATGAAGGCTTCAGAAAACCTGAGTGTCAGCAAAACACTAGCCAGTATGTGAATAAGATTCATATGCTATCTTTTTGATATTGACCTAAGTGCCAGGGTGTGATGAAACTTAAGGAAAATTGTTGATCAGTGTGCGCCAACTTTTGGTAAAAGCAGTGGAGCTAGCCAACAAAAGAAAAGAAAAAAAAAATTGTCAAAGAAAAGCTCTATCATCCAAAGTCAAATTCCAAATGAGCTTCCACCAATGGCGAGCGCTCCCAAACATTTCAAAGTGTCCACTTGGACCAAGCGCTAATTAGGACCAAGGAGTCGGGCTGACACCATAAAAGGGCCCTGCATCGTAAGCGATACAAGTCTGGGTGTCGAAGGTATCTTAGATACTCAAAAGAGATACACCCCGGTGTACTCCCAGAAAAACAAGTGCAGACGACTCCAAATTCTCTTGACGGACACATTGATCAACAAAATAAAAATATACTGGTGTTGAGTAATAAGGCACTCGAGAGGCACCTTGTTCCAATGTAAGGGAGAGAAAATTAGACACAATCCTATGCCCTCCATCAACTGGCCGTCCATATACACTTTCAAGTCTGACAAACTAATGAGACGGTTGACTGAAGCAAGAATAGACTTATTCTCTAGTGTTGAGGATTAGGTCTAGAGGAGGATCTTTGGGACTGGAACTTTGAGTGATGCCCCGACTCGACTCTCATGAAATGCAGTACACTTAAAATCATATCCTTATATTATATGTACAAACAGAGAGTCTGAAAATTAGAGAAGTTGGATACCTTTTGATTAAAGCCTGGGTTAGCCCAGAATTTTAGGATCACTCAAATTAAGGGTCTTATATGAATTAAGCCTTGAAAATTCACATGCACAGTCAGGGATGTATTCAACTAAGTCATTCATTCATGCTCGGGGACGAGCATGGTCTAAGTATAGGGGTATGATGAATCTCGTATTCATCATGCTAAAATTGGTCATTTAGGCTCTGTCCCCCATCATCCACCTGTAATTAATCATTAATAGAGCATTATTAGCATTCATACATGTGTAAATAATATCTGCATTTCATCATGCATAAATTGCATTAAAAATCCCCACTGTAAATTAGCCCAAAAGCCGCTAACTTCTCACATTTTTAGTTAATTCATCCTAACTCCGATTGACCCAAAACTACCTCCATTGTGTAGATATTACTAATCTTATTAAATAAAAAATACAAAAAAATACTAACCCCAATAAGTGTCAAATAATCCCAAAGTCAAAATTCACATCTGACGGACTAAAATGAGCATATCTCCCACATACAATGTCCGATTTTGGTCTACTCACTTTTAAAGTACTCCATTTTCAAATACCTTCAAAACAAGACCAATTTCATAAAATTCGAAGCTCATATGTGAAAGTTGGGTTTTGGGCCTCTTTTGCGCATTTTAACTTTTTACTAATTTTGACCTGAGATTTTATGTGAATAATTAACTCTTTTAATTTTATTTCTTTTTCATTTGTGTCCTTTGATTAAAGTTTTAATAAGAATTGCAAACATTCAAATCCAGATCAAAACTAAAATCAAAGAAACTGACCAAGTCCGAGTGTCCGTTGTCGGTCTGTACAAAAGTTGTCCGTCTCTTACTTTTATTTTATTTTCCTAAATTCTTATCCTTTAAAAATCCAAAAAAATTAGATTAATGTGTAAATAATTTTCTTCTATTTTATCGTATTTTTTTCTAGAATTTTTATCCCCTTTAAAACCACCAAAAAAATTACAAATCTCAAAAATGCGGTTTTTCGTACACATGGAAAGCCACCAAAAATACCACTTCGCACAGGTGACCTCTTCTGCTCCCGGACCCTTCATGAAAGTTGTAGATCTCGACGAGACGAACAACTTTTGTGAAGAAAATTTTTCGATCCGAGGTCATCTTCTATCTCTTTTCCTCCTTTAAAAATCAGAATTTTTTTTTGATGCCACGTGGCAGCCTCAAGGCGTGCCACGTGGCACCCCGCTGTTTCCTCTCTCTCCAGCACCCCTGGGTCACGTGCCTAGCACGTGACCAGGGTCATCTTCCCCAACGGCAACTGCCTCCTCCGCAAAACCGCCGCATGCGGCCATCAATGACCGCCATGCGCGGCCATTACGCCTCCGCGCGACCTCCGAGCCTCCCAGCCGTTCACCTCCTCCTCCCGTAACGCCCCTCGCACCTCTCCTATAAAAGCCCCGCCACCAGCCTCGTCTTGGACCATCCGCCGTTCTACAGCGAGGACATCTCCCCCTGGTGGTGACAGCACCGGGTCTTCCTCCGACTTGGCGAGATCCGAGGAGCTTGGCACCTCGTCGCAGAGCTCCTCCATCGAGTTTCTGCCCTTGCTCCGGTCTAACACCCGTGAGCTCATTTCCAGGTACCTCTGTTTCTCCTTCTTCCCCTTCTTCCTTCCTCTTCATCTCCATCTCCATCTTCTTCTTCTTCTTCTCCTTACTTTCTCTCTCATCGAATTCACCGTCATTCTTTCACCAAAGCTCCAAACAAATTACGTTTCCACGGATAAATCACCTATCACGGATCCAGCTGCGATTTTTATTTAATTTTTCGAGAATTTTTCTTCAATCATTAAATCAAAAATTTAAGGCCAGCAAACAAATAACAAAAGATCCCCTGTTGCAAACAGGGGATACTCTGTTTTCCATCTACTACCCATTTTCCCTACCCCTCCACTTTTCTTATGCGTAACTTGAGGTCAAGCTTGGGCTTGAGCCATCTCTTCTCTGCAGGACCGAACTCGCCAGATCTCTGCAGGACAGAACTCGCCAGATCGACGAGCCATCGAAGCTCAAGGAGTCGTCAACAACATCTCGTGATCTTCTAACCACACTTTAGACGAACTCATCTACCTCCTTTGAGCACGCGAGCGGCAATACCAGAGGACCAACAAGACCCCTCGCGTGTGCTCCAGCCATTCCATCTCCCATCCGTCCCCGCCATTCACTCGAGGAGCTTCTTAGAATCCACCATCAAGAGTAGCAACAGCCATTGTTGCTCACCACCGCACGCAGCAGCACGACCTCGACCTCCGACGGCATCTCCCCAGCAGCCTGCAGCCACGGACTCCGCCAACATCAGTGATCCACCGTTCCCAACGGTGGGTGCAAGTTTTGCTACCTGGATACAAGAAGGAAGAAGACCACGTGCATGATCCTCTTTATTTTGGTCAAATTACATAATATCCATGGGCAAATTACAGTGAAGGCCGGACAACTTTGCATAATAACAGATAAGTCCTTCTAGGGACATCTTTGCGATACAAACTTTACTTCTCATTGCATTTCAGTCCTCATAACTTCATTTTAGCATATCTTTTCCGTCTGAACTCCGATTTTACAATATAATATGTCGCTTTGAAGCCTATTCTGTGCTCTTTCATATTATATACCTTGTGGGCAGATCTAAAGCTGCTTCTGGATGATTATTATTTAAGGGATGATTTTGAATTATGCATGCTAATAATTGATATATTTGTGCTAGTCTTATTGAGAAGATCCTTGATTGTATTTGCAGGGATTTAAGTGCGAGGATCTGAACTTATTTGATCCCTTTATAGTATTCCGGATATCATTGAGGACTTAACTTTTGTTGGGGGATTATCTAAGATTTATTCCTTTAATATAATTGTCGACTATTTGTGAAATTAATTTGCAGAAATTCTGAGGCCAGATATGTTGCTTCGAGTTATCATCAATTGATAATTATTGGAATAAATTTGGATACCTTTCAAGTTCAACCCATTTTGATTTGTGATTATTATTCGAGGAATTATAGATCAGATTATTTAGTGATTTAATACGTTTAAAATCACAGATCCTGGGCATAATCTTCTCTATTTATTTTTCTTGCATAGCATTTTCATCATTGCATTGTATATTTTTGCAAGACATAAATTAATCGCGCATTTATTAATTATTTAATTTGATTTGAGACCACGCAACTAGGAATCGCTGTTCCCTGTGTTCGACCTTGGTAGACTTGCCAAGTAAAAATACTCCACAACATTCAAAGATTGTGGTATTTTGATCGACCGAAATTCACTTCCTATACTACAATTATCGACTATTAAAGAGGTAGATTTCGCGTTCATCAAGGGGGGGGGGTCAATAAGCCGAGTGTTCATTCGTCATTCCATTTCATCACTCCTGTTATTGCCTATACTTAGGGTTTCTTTTACCCTCTGCATCCTTCTCTATCTTCTTCCATCTTCTGATCTCTTTTCTTCTTTTCTTATTTTCCTCTTATGTATTATTTTTCTATAAAAAAGGTGTCACCCCTTGTTGACAATCTTCTATACTTAGGACGTACTTTGTCCTAAGTATAGGGGGGTGTACACCCCGAGTATCTTCTATTCTTTGATCCTCTCCATTGTATCCTCTTCTTGTCTATACTCAGGGATATCTTACCTTAAGTATAGGGGGAGACATTCTGAGTACGATTTGTTCATTCCCACCCTTGACCCTCCCTGCTTTGTGTACAGTCTGCTATACATAGGATTATTTAATCCTATGTATTGTGGGGACGGTCAACTTCTCATTAGTCTATTCATACATTTATTCATTTATTCTTTAGACTTTTCTATATTCAGTACGAGTTATGTCTTCTCTTTTTCTCTCTGATCTATGAGGACATAGCTCAAGCTAAGTTAGGGGGGTCGCATGTACTCCGTATATACTTTAGCCATAACTCGTACTTTCGTATCTTTATTATACTTATAAAAATTCATTAAAAACCCTTAATAAAAAGATGTGATTATTCCTCAAATTCTTTTTGTATATACTGATTAATAAATCAGGTGAAAATATTTTTTGCAAAATGTTTGAAAAATAGTTTGAAAATATTTGTGAAAAACCTTTTGAAAACTATTTGAAAAACATTTTGTTACATGTTTTCAACCTTTGTAAAATTATTTTGTTTGTAAAACTTATTTTCTTTGTATGAAATAAAATGTTTGAAAAACGATTTGCAAATGGTTTGAAAAATGGTTGCAAAAACATTTGAAAATTTTATATGTACTTTTTGGAAAACCTTTGCAAAATGATTTTCAAATGTGTGTACATGTTTTTAAAAAATGTTTGTAAAAATTAGTTTGGACTATAGTTTTCAAAATTGTTTGAAAAACCTTTGTCAAATAAGCTTGAGGAATACATACATCTCACTTAAAATTATTTATTGCATATACCTATAAAATTGAGTACTTGCCCTTTTTAATTTCTTAAAAACCTAATTCTTGTTAATATAAGATGAACCCCCGTGTAAATATTTGTACCTAGTCTTTATCCAAAATTTTTTTGTGTTCAAAAATCCCAAAAATATTTGAAAAATTAAAATACCAAAAACATTTGAAAAATCTCTTTGAAAATACCAAAAAAATGCATATCCATCATATTTTCAAAAACCCAAAAAAGTTCAAAATCTTTGAAAATTGCATCACAAAAATATTTTCCGCATTCTGCATAGCATTTGCATATCATGAGCATTTTTTGAAATGAGTTTGATAATTGAACAAGTCTAAGTAAATTCGGAAGATTGGAGCTTGGTTGGACCTTAAATCTACCTAATTAACAGGAACCTTATAGGAGCTGGAATTGAGGTACTTCAGCTCTAGTTGACTTAATTCTTTGAGGATCACAAGACTTGGTTCAATGGATTCTTGACTGACTAAGTAGAGCATTTCGAAGTACACGCACGACTCTTGTTGATAATGACCTAACTTGGACACCTGCACCTTTCACTTGGCTCAACTCAGTTGGAGTGGTGAGGGGGTTGGATTTGCTGGTATGAGATGCACATAGGTGGAAACATTTGTCCTCCTCTAGGGAGGGAAGTGCATCCCAACCCATCCGGTGATGATGAGTTTTGAGGACATGAGATTGTGGGTTGCAATAAAGCTTCAAAAGAGGGATAGTCTGCTGGCTCAAGAGGAAAAACTCCTTATGTAAATGCTATTGTATATAGTCTTTAAAAAAAGCAAAAAGCAAAAACTCCAAAAAAGTGGACATGCCTGTACAAAAATAAAATGCCTGCCGGAGTGTACATATGTTGTTTAGAAAATAAGCAAGCTTGAGCTTCAAAGTCAAATCATGTGAGCCTGCAGCTGGATGACTTGACTACACTGGTCTTGCATCCTAGGATAGGTAACTACACTGGCTACCATCCATTCTTCTCTTCACCCCTTTCTCTTGAGCTGGTTGTCACTTGAACTTAGAAGGGAATACCACGCTCCTCTAGGAATGAGTTATTGGATTGGGGAATCATTGGGATGTCATATTGGAGAAGTTAGTCTCTTTGTCATTTCATTTGAGGAGAGCCGCCATCACTTACACTGTACGAGTCAGATTCATAGTCGTTAGGGTTTGCGTATGAGTTGAAGTATTCTGACCTGGCTATTGAGGAGACTTGAGCAGAGTTTTGGGATTCTCGGAGGCTGTTGGATTTCAAATCTGATTCTCATTAAGGTTATGCCTGCACTTAAATTTCAAAGGTCCGACTTGAGCTCCAAACTTTGATTTTGTGAAGACAAGTTTGATAATTAAATTTAATCCAATTTTTTTCTTTTTCTTTTCTTTGTTTTTCTTTTTCTGCACTTATTAGATAAGTTTTCCTAGTAAAGGCAATTATAGGGGGATGATGAATCTATGTTTCATCATCTTTATTCTATCATTTTGGCCTTAAAAACTCTAGTAAATGCATGTAAATAGCGTTAATTCTAGCATTTTAGCATTCATGCATTATTGTGTAAATATTGTATAAAATACGCTTTTTAAAGACAAAATTATAGAATAAAGAAAAGAAAAAGAATAAAATATTGTAAACATTTTATGACCCGAAACCCTGAGACCTAGGCATCTTGATGACTAGGTCGACAAGGAATAAAGTAGGGGGAGATAAGGGCCAAAATACAATAAAAAATACTTTTATTTAATTCATTCTTTATTCATTTTGAGACCCATTTTTAGTTCCACATTTTATACGTCAAATAAAAAACTTTGAAAATTAAAGTTGTAGACAATAAAATAAAGAAAAATATAAAATTGATTTCATAAAAAAATAATGTACAGATAAAAAGTTATGATCTGAATAAGTTTCCAGAATCCTAACTTCCCAGACCTGTATCTCTCAAATAAAAACTTAAAATCATAAAAATCACCTTTAGTTGTATATAACTTTTAATAAATATTTAATTAAAGTCGTTTCGTATTTTTCGGAGCTACGGTTTGAAAGTTGAGTTTTGGACCCCTATTGTATACTTAGTCCGATTAAATTATACATTTTATTTATTATTCATTATTTTTATACTCTTATATTTTTATAATTTTGCAAATATTATTTATAATATATGTGTGTATTAAATCTTGAATAAAAACACAAAGAAAATACAAAAATAAAATATGTGAATACAATAAATAGATGAAAGACCTATAACTATACCTATATAAATAATAGATCTATTTATTGAATTGTACAAAATACTTCAAAAAATAAAATAAAAATATATTTAAGTATATAAAATTATGTTGTAAATTTATAAAATAATAAATCAAAATAATAAAATTAAATATACAAAATAAAAATAAAACAATGAAATATGTAGATGAATATACCTATATATAACCTATAAAAAGTAACTTATAATTTTATACCTCTAAAAAATAAATAAAAATCATAATAAAATAATTTATAAAATAAAAATAATTTTTTATTTAATAACTTAAAATTAATAAAATCGTTTACAATTTTCAATTTATTTTACAAATCATTTTGCCAGGAATTTTCTAGTTGGTACAAGATGGGTTCCTTGGTTGACCTCGGTCAACTCTCTAACCGAGGTCTGCAACCTGTCAGAACTACGTTTTGGCCTTTTTCTACCAATTTTCTAGGTCGTTTCTTACACTATCCCAAGATACTTTCTTCATGACTTTCTCCCCATTAATCCATGATACACGCCTATGGTTTTTCTTGGGGATTGAATCACTGAATCGACAGATGCATCTCGATCTTTGGAGCACTTTGGTCCACTTCTTCAAAAACGACCCAAACTTCCATTTGAAAATCGAACCCTTGTTTGACCCTAATTTGAGCCTAGCACTGAGCTCTGGACCGGAGGTCGTGACAGGGCATCTTCCAGCTCACGCGCGGAGCTCAGGCGAGGGTTGTGGAGGCGCTTCCACCACCTCCTGCCAAGGTTGGCCGTCGAGGTTCTATCTCAGGCTAACTGACCTTTGAGGTACCGTTTTCTTTGCTTTTATTGTGTTATTTTATTCCCCTTAGATGTAGGATTCAATAGCCCTCTTTTTTCTTGCGTTTCTTCCGTCCGATCACCCCCGCTCCAGCGAGCCTCCATCCCACAATTTCCACCTTCTTTCACCATCTGGAGGTGCGCGGTAATTTGCCCACCTCCTCTTCACTCTTTTTGCAGGTCGCAGGAGTCAAAGGACCCGTTGGAGGGTCGATTTTGGAAACGCGAGGTTCGTGGACCCCAACTCCTTCTTCGACTCCACCGCGGGGCACCAGAGCTCGTCGAGCCATTTTGGCACCGTTGGCGAACCGATGATACTTCCAGGCATCTTTGGAGGACTTCTACGGCAAGGATGGTGGCTGGAGCAGCGCCATAAAGCCGATTGAAGTTCGATGGGGACCGTGTTCTTCCCTGTTCATCCATAGGAGTCCACGATCGTCCGATCGGGCCTGGATTCCAGAATTCCCAGCTGCCGTCTGATCAGGTCTCTGCTAGCCAATCGATCGCCAGCGTCAGATCTAATCACGACCGTAGTATCTCGAAGGGGTATCGTGCGTTACGGGCACGCCACGTGTCCAAGGGACGGCTCTCAGCCGTCCGATCGCCCATTAAGTTGGGGTAAACTTCACCCGCACCCCCTACATTTTGTTAATTAATATTTAGTATTGTAAATTAATTAGGTAGTATAAATATTTTGGAACTTTTGCATCAAGGCCCCCTCACTTTCTTGATTTACACTTAAGTCCCTAGCCACGTCACCTCAAGTGACCTGTGCACGTGAGGCATGCCATTTTGCAGGGACACCCTCGAACTTTTGTCTATTTGTATTTAGTCATCAAACTTTTATATGCAATTGTTAAATTTTTGGAAAATTGCAATTAAGACCTAGGTTTTTGTTAATTGCGCCTAGGTCCTCGCTAGGCGTACGTACCTGTCGCGTGCGACTTGGAAATTTTACACCTTTACCCCTGGGCTTTTGGTTATTTGTGATTCGTCCATGAATATTTTCATTGTGCTATATATTTGGTGGGAAATTTACACTTTGGTCCTCGAATTTCTACATAATTACGAAAACACCCCTGCTAGTAGTGTTGTTTCTCTTTGTTGTATCTATTTATTTCATGCATCTTTAAAATTCAAAAAGTCCCAAAAAATTAGCATAAGTTCATGTTGCCTTGCTCTATCACTCCATATTTTTATTTTACATTTTTGTTGCATTTTATTATTTATAAAAATTCAAAAACATGCATTTTCTTTACTGTTTGCATTAGAAAATACATAAAAATTATAAAACGTTTGTGAAAAATCCCCAAAAAAATATATTTTGTGTGTTTTTGCATCTTTTATCTTCAAACCGAAAATAACTAAAAAATATAAAAGAAAACTCATAAAAATAGTAAAACTCTAAAAACCTTCATAAAAATTTATAAAATCCATAAAAAAATCTAAAAAATATGTTTTATGTTCCTAAGTTTTCTTTATTGTATTATCTAGAGTTTAAAATTAATTTGGAGAATTGTTGACACTATTTGATATTTTTCTCTATTTTAATTTCGACCATTAATTGATTCACTATTTTAAGTATTTTTTACTCTAAAAATACCAAAAAATTAGGAAAAATATAAAAAATTACAAAAACATTAGAAAATTATAAAAAGCATAAAAATGTTTTATTTCTTATCTTTTGAATATTTTTTTACCTATTTTTATCTTTCTCTTGTCTCTCTTGTACATATATATATATCCTATATAGTCTTATATCCTTATTAAAAGAAAAGAAAATATAAAAATATAAAATATAAAAAGAAAATAGAAAATCAGAAAATTAAAAATCAAAATATAAAAATACAAAATCAAAAATTAAATAAAAACATAAAATTAAAAACCCACAAAAACATATAACTTGTATAGACAAATACATCACAGTCATTTTTGAGCTTGATTTCATCGATCTACCTGCTTGCTTCCTGTGTTCGACACTCTACACTACTTGCACTATACACATCTTTTATATAGTTATAATAAAATTTAACTCCGCACCGATTTTCATTATTTGATCTCTATTGTGGGTTAATTGTTGTTTGAATAGGGATTTCTTGCAGGTCGCCACAGCGACTGCGTCTCTGCCTTGTGTGAGACGTATTTTAAACCTGTGAAAAATCACTTTCAACACTCGTCCAAATCGCTCCTCTTCTCCGACTTATTCCAACCGCCTCCAGCTTCCTTCCGACCAACCACCACTGCCATCACATTCTTATAATGTCCTTATCTCATGCCAACCATCCATTGATCCCTAACTCCCACACTAAGTGGCAGCGATTGAAACCACCGCCTCGAGACATGAACCTCCACCACTTCTCCTCTTTAAATATGCCACCGTCGTCTTGTGCGGTGGTTCTCCACCCTTGATTAGACTTAGGCCCAACATCTCTCATCTAGATTATGATAGAATCAAGGCCGATTGATGACACAAAGATGACTTTGAAGTCTTGGTGCGACCCATGGTAGAAGAGCCATGCTACAACCACTTCTATGGTTGTTCAAGCTTCGTGACTGGCTGATCACGTTAAGCCATGACATGAGGGTCGATGACGACCTTAACACAATCCTTTCCTCCAGCCAATGCTTCTTCTTCAATATGAGCATCTTCTTCCAGTTTTGCGTAATAAGGATCGAGTGTTTCATTTTGTTTAATTTTTCTTCACATGAAATTCAACCTAAATCAAATCAGCTAAAAAGTTTTGTCTCCTCCGATGACCAATGGTCTTCGCGGGAGAGTTTGTTCTCTATAGTATAGGTTCTATCAGAACCCATCCACTTTGACTCATCATCTTCTCCTTAATCCATGAAGGAAGAACCACTTGGGGCTCCTCCTTCACCCAATCTAGCCCTCTGCTTCATTCATGCTCTCTCTCTCTCTCTCACACACACACACACTTCAATTCTCTTTGGCTATGCCCTATCTAACAATGCAGGAGTAAAGGGGAGCCTACAATGGTTGGAATCCTTCAAGGTGCTCGGATCTAGTGCTCCGCCTTCATGGATTATACATTATCATGGACATCTAGAGAGGGACACTCCTTCACCAGCAACTCATCATCTTCGCGAGCCATCTTTTCACCTTCGTCGACCTTCAGACGATTCCTTGGAACCCAGAGGAGGAAGGAGGTGCTCACCAGAGGCCAACCTCAGAGCCACCATGCACGACGACGCTCTTCCAAGGAGACAGTACAGTTGTTGTTGGATCGCGCCAAATTGGGCGCGATGTAATGGGTAAGAAGATCCCACGCAGATTTAATCCAAGCCTATAGCCTCGTGCACCACCGAGCTTAAGCAGGAGCGCCACTTCTTGTAACGTGGCCCAAGCCACACTCAGCCATCCAAACCTAGGACTGAGGTGTGTGCCATCCTGGGCAAATTGCAAATGCATCCTATCGATTTTCTTTAATTACAAAAATGCCCCTACGTAGGGGGTATTTAATAATTTTAGACACTAGACTCTTTTAATTGCATTTTAGTTCCTCCATGGACCTATTTGTCATGGTTTATTCTTGTTTTTATTACGGTTATGCCCCTACACTCTATGTTGATTAAACTGAGCATGTTTTATCCAAATTAAGTGATTATAGTAGCATTTTGATCCTTGTTTAATTATCTTCGATATGATGTGATTTATTTTATGATTAGATAATAAAGTAAGGATTAATTTTTGGGAGTCCATCTTGTGCTTCCTTTCTTATTAGATGAAGTATGACTCTACATTACATTACTTATTTGGACCTAGATTTAAATCAATTATTTGCTTAAGTTTGAACAATCATTCTAGGCCATATTCGTGAGTATTTAGTGTTTTGTTATTCTGTTCATTATGTCATTACTTCTAACATGCATTATGGGTTTCATCTTCACATTTTGGCTCATCCATGCATTCATTTATTATGTGCATTTCACTTTGCATTGCTTTCCTGCATTGGTGTCTCTAGTTTTGACCTAGATGATTTATTTATAGCTTAGCCTAGATATTTAACACCTAAATAATTGTATTATGGATCGTGCCCTTATGTTCGACTCCAAAATGTCCCAGGTTAAAAATTAAAGCCGAACCCTCTTTATAGAGATCATTCATTCGGTTATGTATGACACTCTTAATGCATGTGCTACAACGGATCGATATTAATACACGCATTTAGCACTTCATCAGTAGTCGTTCTACAGTTTGTACTTACATACATACTGGTTGAAAGTTGGTGCAACTAGTTGTAAGAGTCGAGCTTGTCTTTAGGGAAGTACATGCGCCTAACAGCTCGTTAACTCTTTCAAATTTTGTATTTATCACCAATTAAAATAGACAAGATAATTTGGTCGAACCTTTACGACCTTCACAGCATTGACTTGGTGAGTTTGGGGTCTATTTTGTGTTTGTATTCAGGGGTGTGCGTTTAAAGACTACGCCCTTAATGCCTTCCCTATCACTCCTTGTTTTACACCATGCTCTTAATTCGAACCTCTTGACATAGAGAATGGTAGATTGGGGTGATTTTTGCTCGAACTTCACAAGCCTCGCACTGACCACTCCAAACCGACCAAACTCATGGGCTCAGGGACACTCTTCCCCTGAATCCCCTCCGTTTCATGGACACTCTTCCCATGAGACTAAGTCAATAATTCACTCTTTATTCTCGATGGTGTTCAACCCATACCGGTCCTCTCTTTTTTCACCACGTTGAGGAGGACTCTCACCTCGATGCTTATAAATCGCCTTCTTACAACTCAATTAATTAAAATCCTTTGTATTCTAAAGGTGAAGAATACCAAGATTGCAAGATGCCTCCCAAGAAGCACATGGATGATGAGGGAGATAATGACACATTGAAGGAGATCCTAGACAGACTTGCACAAGCTGAGCAGAGAAATGAACTATTCAGACATGAGATTGGTCAGTTGGTGAATGAGGAGGGAATGATGAGAGATTCCTACAATCCCAGTGCCGTACAGAACGAGAACTGGCTTAGGCAGGTCCTACCTCCAAATTCTGGAGAATTAAAGCCTCACTTCTTGACACTCCTACCAAAATGTTATGGAAATGCAATAGAGGAACCATACATGTTCCTGCAAGAGTTCGAAATGGTATGCAATAATCTAGGACAACCTGGTGTATCACATGATTACATAAGTCTTAGAGACTTACCCTTCGCTGTAGCAGATAAAGCCGCCTATTGGCTAAAGAATTTGGGGAGGGTAGTCACCACGTGGGCTATATTAAAGGACATGTTCCTCAAGAAGTTATATCCGTTGAGTAGGACTAATTAGACGAGATCCCAGATATCGAGTTTCATGCAGATGTCCCATGAGCCTTTCCATGAGGCATGGGAGAGATTCATAGACCTGATTCGTAAGAGCCAATGTCCTGATATTGACCAACCAATCCTTGTCCAGAACCTATACAGTGGTCTGACTCTTGAGATTCAAGGATTGCAGAAAGTTTCCTGTGGAGGCAGCTATCTGAACAAAGTAGTTGATGCGGGTTGGATGGTTTTAGAGAAGATAGCAGAGACCAGTCGCACCGGATCATAAAGCAGGCCTATGACGAGCCACCTCCCTCTCGCATACATGAGGTGGTGGGGAGAACAACTATTGCCAATCTGGAAAATGACCTACTACCCAACATGGGGAATATCAGTGATAAGTTAACTAAGGTTGATCGGATCGAGAAGAAGGTGAGTGAGATACACAAGCTCGCCGAATGGTAGATCCTCGACAAGATTCCCAAACAGATGGAAGAGTTCGCTGATGGGGTATCCAAGATAAAGATACCTACAATGTATGCACCCCTGCTCCCATCTATCGAGTGCACCACATTCAGGAGCAACCCATATAGAGGTCTTACAACACATGAACTCAGAGTCAGCTTGAGGCCCATGAGAGCCAGTTTATATAGTCACCTACTAATATAGTCACCAAAGAGCCTCCGCAGGTGTGGTAGGTGAATGAGATCTAGTACACCAATGATCTCAATGCCATCCAACCACATCCACCATAGAGCCAGATTTACCTGATGATCATACTACCCCCGAGTTCAACCCTCTACCCACCACCTTGAAGTATGCCTTCCTTGTGTGCCCACCAAGGAAGTTCCCAGACATTATCAGATCTAGCTTGACTGGTGAACAAGAATCTCTCCTGCTAGATATTCTTGAACAGAACCACACGGCCATAGGCTGGAGCGTGTCTGATCTTCGCGGGATTAACCCAAAATAGATCCCTTAATATCATCTGTAAGACTCTTGAAATAGTGGCTTGACTGGAAGCCGCATACTTAACACTTAGCTCAACCCAGATGGATTTTTGAAAAATTTTGGAGTTTACGTCAGGACAATGCTAGGCCAATTTGTCAAGGGTGGTTCAGGAACCATTCTTGGGGATTGTTGAAATCGATACTCTAACTGACTTCTTCATAACAATGATATGTAAAGACTAGGGTCTGGATTTAACCCAACTCTGTGCTCGCACCATATTTACCTTGAAGAAGGTGCTAGACCCTCTCATGAGTTCCAACGCAGGCTAAATCCAAACTTACGAGATGTAGTCAAGAAGGAGATTGAAAAATGGTGTGACACATGGTTTATATATCCCATCTCTGATTCCAAGTGGATAGCCCCCTTTCATTTAGTACCTAAGAAGGAGGGACTTCAGACAGTCACCAACTCAAATCGAGAGGAGATTGTGAAGCGGGTACCCACGTAATGGCATGTTCGTGTGGATTACAGATGCTTGAATATCACGATGAAAAGGGATCATTTCCCCTTACCATTCATAGATCAGATCTTGGAGAGACTTGCAGGGGAAGAATTATTTTACTTTTTAGACGGGTACTCGGGCTACAACCAAGTAGCCATCGCTCCTGAGAACCAGGAAAAGACCACCTTTGCATGTCCATTTGCTACGTATGCATTCAAGCACATGCCCTTTGGGTTGTACAATGCACCAGAGACTTTCCAGCGGTTCATGATTGCAGTATTTGCCGAGATGGAGGGAGATTTTCTGGAGGTCTTCATGGATGACTTTTCAGTCCATGGTGACTCGTTAGATACTTATCAATATCATTTGGATTGAGTCCTCAAGAAGTGCAGTGAGGAGAATTTGGTGCTCTCTTGGGAGAAGAGCCATTTTATGGTTCAAGAGGGCATTGTGTTGGGGTATGTTATCTCCAAGAGGGGAACGAAGGTTGACCCTACCAAGGTGGATGTGATCAAGAAACTTCAACCACCAACCAACATTAAGTAGGTACGATCATTCCTCAGGCATGTTGGTTTTTACCGCAAATTCATACAGGACTTCTCAAAGATTGCCCGATCGCTAACGGATCTCTTAGGAAAAGTCATGGAATTAATTGTGGATCACAGATATCTTGAGGCTTTTGAGATCCTGAAGTGGAAGATTGTGGATGTTCCTATCCTACAAGTTCCAGATTGGTCTCTTTCTTTTGAGATCATGATGGATGCTACTAACTTTCTTGTTGCGATCTGTTAGGGCAAAGGACAGAAGGGATTCCTTATGTTGTCCACTACGTAAGCAAAGTACTCGATCAGGCTCAACGGAACTGTAGTGTTACAGAGAAGGAAATGCTTGATGTAGTGTTTGCCTTGGATAAATTCAGGTCACATCTTTTAGGGTCCAAGGTTATCGTGTTCACAGATCACACAACCATCAAGTACCTCATGGAAAAGAATGATGCGAAGGCACGTCTTCTTAAGTGGATTCTACTAGTCCAAGAATTCAATTTGCATATCAAGGATAGGACAGGAGTGAAGAATATGGTGGTTGATCACCTCTCCCACATAGAATCATAAAATTCCTTTGAGGCTGACCTCATCAAGATCTCCTTTCCCGACGAGTCGATCCTGTTTTGTCGACTCTCTGCTATGGTATGCCAACATGGTGAATTTATTAGTGTCTAGCACAGTTCCCCATGATTGTCCCAAGAGCAGCATTGACCGACTTAAGTCAGAATCTAGGAAATACCATTGGGAGTATCTGTTCCTTTTCTTCGAAGGTTAGGAAGTTGTCTGGCGGAGGTGTATTCCTCAGGAGGAATACATGAGTATCCTCACCTACTGCCATTCATTGGAGGCAGGAGATCATTCTAGGAAGAGGACAACCTGTAAAGTGCTTCAGTGTGGCTTGTACTGGCCAATCATGTTCCGTGATGCAAATTCATTTGTTAGGTCATGTCCAATATGTCAGAGAATGGGAGGGACCATTGATCCCAAAAATAAAATGCCCATGCAACTGATCATTATGGTTGATGTTTTCTATGCATGGAGAATAGATTTCATGGGCCCATTACCTAACAACCATGGTTATGAGCATATTCTCTTGGCAGTGGATTATCTCTCTAGGTGGGTAGGAGTTATCCCTACCCAAGCTGTGGGAAGCAAGACTGTCTGTAAGTTCGTGAAAGATCACATCATTTCATAGTTCACAATTCCCAAAGTTATCATCTCTAACGGGAGTAGCCACTTTGTTAATAAGGAAATGAAAAAGTTAACAAAGGACCACGACATCGATCATCGTGTCGTTAGTCCATTCCACCCACAATCAAATGGTATGGCTGAGGTGTCGAATAAGGAAGTGAAGGGCATTTTGCAAAAGCTAGCCCATCTTGATTGGAAGAACTGGTCCCAGCTCTTGGACCAAGTTCAATAGACATACTGGATTGTTACTAGACCCCACTTGGAATATCCCCATTCTGAACGGTTTATGGAAAGCCATGTCATCTTCTCGTTGAGCTCATAGCATATGCAACGTGGAAAGTTATTTGGTTCTCAACTGAGTTATGAATAAAAGTTGGGAGTGGTCTCGACTTGGCCTTAATCTACCTATTTTCTGAGGAACTTCATCAAGAAAAAGGATTTTAGAAGCTTCAGGTCTTTGACATAATTCTTCGAGTTCTGCATGACAATGTGCAGACTTTGACTCTTAGTGTCTAACCCGGTCTCTTCATTCTGGGTATGTCTTCGAAATAGGGAATTAATATGTACTCTTGCACTATGCACTTAACTCAACTCAGACAGGGCATTGGAAGACTGTGTGAGTCTCTTTTCCACCAGCTAGGCACAATTTTTTCTAAGACCTCAAAACAAGTGCAGAAAGAAAGATTCTATATATGCAGGAGCACAATATAGAGTTACCAAAAATCCATATCAAAAGAAGCCAAATACCAAATAAATATTTGACCAAAAAGGACCCTAATCAAGACAACCTGGAGATCTTGGTGGAGGCTTGGCTACACTGGCTGGCTTCACAAGGAGAGGTGACTACACTGGTCACCCTTTAGTTCTTTTCCCTTTCTTCTAAAAATTTCTCCCCCTTTCGATTGTGAACACACCATGACTGAGTTCAGAAGGAAATACCCGACTCTCCGAGGATGAGTTATTGGAGGAGAGGTTTGCATGGTAGTCTGACATTCTTGATGGGAATATCTAAAACCTTTGACACACATGAGATAGTTATTCAATGTTCATGGGGTATGCTTTGGGAGAAGGATTGATCTAATATGACTTCTGAACCGAAATTGTTACAATGATATGTAGAACATGGGGGCTATTGATTTTAAAACCCTAATTCTCATAGGACTTCTGCCAAACTATTAAACCAAAGGTCATGTCTAGCTCCACTTTCACCTTTTGTTCATGACCTTGGTATGGAACCCGAAATCATTTCACGTTTGCATTTCATTTAGTTGCTTGGGAACAAGCAAGGTTTAAGCATAAAGGGTTGATGAATATGTAATTCATCACACTAAAAGATGAAAATAGAACTTCATCCCTAGGTAATTAGCTGCATTTCATCATTTACTTTGCTTTTTACAATTTTAATTTCTGTGTTCTAGCATGCATATTTGAATTTTTCACATTTTCACCTAACTTCATGCATTTTTAGTTAAATCATGCTAAATCTAATTGACATGAAACCATCTTCATTATGTTTATATCACTAACCTTAATCCATGAAAAATCCTAAAAAATGCTAGCTCATACATACGTAAAATAAACCCAAACCCTAATTTCAGACCAAACAGACTAAAACGTTGAGATCTTTCTCATACAGTGTCTGATTTTACTCTACTCACTTTTAAATTAAGATACATTCAAAGAACTTCAAAACAAGATCAATTTCATAAAAATCGAAGCTCATATGTGAAAGTTGGTTTTGGGACCTAATTGCGCATTTTACATTTTTGTTGATTTTGACCCATCATTTCATGTGCATATTTCACTTATTTTAATTATTTCCCTTTTTATTTCTTCCATTCATTCATTATTTTAATAAATCTTAAAAAATCAAAACAAAAAAAATCAGAAAAGTAATTAAAAAAATAATTCTGACCTTAACTTTCTAACCTAATCCACTTGTACATAATAGAACCTCCCTAATTTATTTTGACATTAACTAAACCCATCAAAATACAAAAAAAATCATTTGATTCCATTATATTATTTCTTACCATGTTTGATTTTTGCACGCATTTATTTCTACCCATAAAATATCACAAAAATATTTGTATCTTGCATACCACATTTCATTTGCGTATGAGTCCTTCATTAGCATTGTAGATCATAATTAGTTGCACATTTTTTGTGTTGAGAACTTTTGCATCCGAATCCATTTACCATTTTAAATGTATTTATTTATGCATTTTCTTTCTTGGTCAACATTGTAGTTAACTCCCTACCACATGGCATTATGCCATTAGGCCACGTGACTCATGGTCACTCAACCCCATTCCCTCTTCTCTCATCATGTGAAGAGCACGTGACATACCCTCTCCATGTCACGTGCCTAGCACGTGACTTCTTATCTTCTTCCCTCCTCACACGCTATGCATGTGCCACCACCTTCCTCTCTACTGCGATCGCCTCACACGTGCCTCCGTCGATGTCCATCCATTACGCCACCTTGCTCCATCACACCCTCCAGATCGCCAACCTCCTTCGTACCATCCTCACTTTCTCAGTTAACGGCCAACTCCTACAACCAACTTGATCTCATCTAAACACCTTCTCCAATGCCATTATCTCCTCTAACGTTAACCATCCTCCATCGACGAACCCCTGCATCTATCGCAACCACCGTTCTTCGACTAATCCATTTCCTAAATCGCTAAATCTCTTGTCATCTCCGATCCTCTACAACCACCTTTATCTCTCTATCCTATCGCCTCAGACCCTAACGGTCGGAAACACATCCACCTTATCTTCCCCCTCCCTTCGAGTGTACCCCATTCCCATCTTCAACGATCACCCATCTCCTTATCCCCGCTCTGGTACCTATTTAAACCCATCATCCTCATCGATCGAGGGCATCCACCATTCGTGAGGAGAGGCCAGTTCAGCGACCCCAGTAGAGGACAACTCCAAATACGAATCTATTGAGAGACGATGACCATTCTTCAAGCATGATCTGGTGGGGAGATCTTCATCGTTACATCTTTGTAGTTGCTTATCTCCATCGATGTCATGACGTAGAGCGATAATCAGAGGGCCGCAAGCACCTCCACATTCTCATGCGAGCATCATTCAAGTTTCTTCTTCTCCTTCTCATTTCCTCTGATTCACTTCCTTTGCTCTTTCTCTACTCCTCCGCTCGAGCCTCCTTCCCTTGTTTTCACCGAGCCATATTCCAATCAGTTTGGTCCACCCTCTGAGTCTCTGTTTCCACAACTTCTCCATCCTCCACCGATTCCATCATCACCTTCGCCGACCGCTTCTACTCCGAGCTGCATGTTCCCTTGACCATGTTGCAGCTTCCTCCTTAGTCAACCATTTCACCGGACCAAGACTCCATAATCAAATATTCATCGACAGAATCTTCTCTGACACACGTCAACCCCACAAACCTCCATCTTCATTACTGCCTCCTGGCCGGAGCTAGGAGTCGCTTCATCGATCATCCTACTCGCCTCCGACAGTCATCTTCATTGACCGTGCATCCTCCACCGTGATTGCCCCAGTTCCTCCCTCACACGTGAAGAAAACGTGTAGAGGGGAACAATTACAGAAGAGCCCTCAGCCTCCCCTCCATTCATGTTACAGTCCTCCCCAACCTCGCATATGCCCCTTAGGAAAATTATACCCTTGCCTCGTGTGAATCCAGAATTGACAGAAGACTCCGGTCATGCACGACACACGCGTGACCCTTGGAAATTTATAGGGATACCCATCCAGGTTGTGAAAATCACAAATCTACCCACGCTTGGGATAATTTGCAATAGAGGACCATTGGCTTTCAGAAATTACAAATTAATCTGTTTCAAGGATATATTTGCAAAATTCATAGTTGTTTTTATTACATTTAAGTCCATGAACCTTATTTTATCATATCTGGAGTATTACTTGTCGGATTTTGACATGCTTGGTGTTGTTTTAATCGTTATTTCGTGTTGTTTCATCTAAAAAATTGGGATTCTAATTTTCTTGACAATGATTAATTGAAGTACTATTTGGTTCATTTTCGAGCACTTGTAGTTTAATTCATTAATTATCTTGCTCAATAACTTGTGTCGCGATTTTGGGATACTCATTTAGGAAATTAATCTGACATTATTTGATACATTATCTCTGGGATTAAATAAGAGTAAGGGTGTTGGGATTAATCAATTTGGTGTGCTGCTCCATCTTCATCTACCATCTATGCATATTCATTTTTGCATCATAAAAAATATAAAAGATTACATCGATTTTGTTTATTGCTCACATTGCGTATCGTAGCATTATTTCCTTGCAGTAAAACTTATTTTGGAAAATCGTGCATCACATTTCTTTACGTAATTAATTAATTTTTTTAATAAAAACACATAAAAAGAGAAAATCCCCAAAAATGCTTCCCTAAAAACCTAAGTTTTGAATCATCTAAAATTTGATCTAAGGAGGCGGTGGCCTCCCTGAGTTCGACCTTGGACTTACCCAAGTAAAATAAAATTTCAAACACTCACTTTTAATTGAAACATTAATTAAGTAGTGGTCATTTTGATTAGCCTGTTAATTTCCCGACTTCAACGAAATTGAAAGTTCATTCCACATAATTAGCGAGGGTAAATCTCGGGTTTTTCAGAGCTCCTACGACATGGGCGTCTTCTCCTAGAGAAAATCACTTCCTCAGAAGATTTTGACCTCGAACACTTGCATTGTTAGCCAAGACACACAAAAATTAAGGATCATGGGGTCTTATTTAGGTAAAATGAGGTGACAATGGGTCGAGGCGGTGCTCCCTGGTGAGCGGCAGAGTTGAGGAGCGAATCTTCTAGTCTTAGGATGACCATGTTGAATGGAGTGGTGCAGGGCACAGACAGAGGGAAGAGGAATGAAATGAGGGTGAAATGTGTGGTTGAAAACAGTCGAAGCACGGTGGAGACACTGGCCGGAGCGGAGCCTCAGTGAACTACAAATCCTAAAATCTAAGCTATTGTGATGAATTAAAGTGTGAAATAAAAATAGAAAATTAAATCTAAAGCTACTAGCTTCCTAATCCTACATATACACTATGACTCGACCAATCGAAGCAGGAGCCGGTGGACCACCGAGCAGAGCCTGCCGACAATGGGGATCGACTATAGAAAACAGCTCTTCCTTCATGCCGAATTCTCCGTCGAGAGAGCCTCTGTCACAAGAAACCTCATGCAAAGAAAGTAGGGTATTGCGAGGGTTCAAACGAGATCAAAAATCAAATCAAAATCCAGTGAGGGTATATGTACATGGGGTTTTGGATTGAGAAGTGTGTTCGATGTAGAGCTCCTTTGATCAAGAAATGAAGTTGGCATGAAAGATCGTCGATCGAGGAGAAAAGTTAGTGAAGGAATCGAGCAAAAATAATGAAAGAATCTCGAGGGAAAATTGAGGAAGTCAAGGACCAATCCTCTGGCACGCGTAGACCTAAGGAGGTCGAGAGTTGACGTGGATCAACGCCGGTTGGTCTCCCATTGTCCATGTAAGTGAGTTAAATGACAAAAAACATGGAAATTCATTATTAATTTAAATTAAATAATAAATTATTTTATCATATTTTATCAAAACATAAAAATATTTCTTATTTTATGTAGTATTTTATGGTAATTTTTATTTATTTCTATAAGGTAATTTATTATATGTTACTTTTTACAAGTATAGGTATATTTACCTATATGGTATGTATTTTATTTTTATTTTCTATTTTAGATTTTATTAGTTTATATACATAATTCATATAATTATAACTTATTTAAATACACATACATAAAAATTTATTGTATTTTTTCAAGTTTACAAGTACACTTAAATAAATATGGATATTTACTATATGTGTATATGTATATATAATTCATCTATATATGATAATATACTTATTTATTCTAATGTATTTTTAGTTATTTTATTTATTTAATTATGTACATATATTACAAATATTTTTAAAATTAAAAAATATAAAAGAATGAAAATATAATGAATAGATAAACTATATATTTCATTAAGGTAAATTGCACAATGAGGGCCCAAAACTAACTTTTGCATCTTAACTTCAAATTGAATGAAACCACTTCATTAAAAATATAATTTAATTTTAGGAATAATAAAGATGAGTTTGGTTAATTTTAAGTTTATATGGAGAAGATATAGATCTAGCAAATTTTTAATTTGGCTTTTTATTTTGAGTGTCTAAGGCACAATGTACATTATTTTTGGGTGAAATAATTTTTTATTTTTCTATGTATTTTTATCTACAATTTCATGTTCAAATTTTATTTATTTTATGTATAAAAATAAAGAATAAAATATGTACCAAATTTAATTTACTGGGGAATGAAAATTAGTGGTTTTTATTGTATTTTTGGCGCTTATTTCCCCCTACTTTATTCCTTGTCAAACCATTCATCATGATGCCTAGATCTCAGGGTTTAGGGTCATTCAATAACTATGATATTTTATTTTTTTCTTTATTCTTTTATTTTAGTACATCACTTTTTACAATATTTACATTATAAATAAGTGATGCAATTTTGTACAAAATAATGATATATACATGCATTTGGCTAGGGTTTAAAGGCCAAAATGAATAAAGGTGATGAGATAGAGATTCATAATTAGGGTAAGTCAATATCTTTGATAGTTCCTTTATTTTTTCTTTTCTTTTATTTATTATTTTATTTTAATTTTAAATATAGGTACTTACACACTAATTACATATCAATGTTAGATTTTAATTTATAAAAGTTAGTAGTATTTACATCTATTGTACTAGGGAATCGTTGGACATGTGAGCTCATGGTGAGCCACTATGCTATAAATATTATTACAATTCGCTCCTTAATATGAAATGGAGAATAATTAATTTACACAATAAATCCATTAGTACAATTATGGTTCTATACCATGGCTATTTTGATATCATATAGTTGTCGATCCAAAGGTTGGATCACATAGGCTGGTGTAGGGGAATATCTAAAAAGTTAGACTGAGGACTCAGCCACACCGACAAGTAATTATCAAGAAGGAATCTCTAGCCTAAGACGGAGATGACAATCCTTACTCCAAAGGTTGTCATCTGACTGACCACTTGATGCCGATCCTCGACATAGGAATAGAGATTCAGAGGTATTGGATGAGTTATGTCAAAGAGTTGACTTAACGAGATCAATATAACTAATACTTATGTTGTATGTTGTCATGTAGAGGCAAACATCCTCTGACCAAAGATAAATATATTACTATATGTCTAAGTATGTACAATAGGTAGGCCATTAACTTTATAACCTAATCAAGGTCTATACACCGATGAGATGATGTGCATACGAGGGCATATGAATAATACGATCTCTCAATGGGATCACATAGGTTTGCTATTGAACCAGAAGACAAGATCTCACTTATGATATATTGGGATAAACTAAATTTCAATATTGGTCATCTTGTTTTGGAAACATGACGGGATTTGAAGGTATGATATATGCTTTTGGAAAGTATATGATCGATACCAACTCTCAATGATCGAATGAGAAACTTCATGATAAAACCCTGAAGGAGACAATTCAAATAAGATCGAAACTATGGGTTTATTCTAGGTATTCAAGTATGCAAGATGTACGAGTATTAGGAATACTCGAGGCTGATGTGATCTCAATCACTTATGAAACATGATGCTTCCATTACGAGGGAGTGATGAAATTGGTTTGGATTGATTATCCAACTTATTCCAAATGTTGTACATTGATCTGAATATGATTCAGATGCAATGAGAAGGTTAGATATTCTGTCTGACTTGGTCAGACATTTCTGAGAGGTCTTCTAGATCTAGATATGAGATTGGATCTTGGCTCATATTAGATGCAATGAGAAGGTTCTTGGCTCATATCATCACCAAGGATTGCAAGTAGCAACGTTTCATCCACACCCACCCACAAGTGTTGTCTATGTCAGATCGAACTTGAGACAAGAGGTCTCTTCATTTAGAGACATGAGGATAAAAATCACTCTACATGAGGTAACCCCAATACTTGTTTGTGATCAATATGAAATTACATGGGAATGTGCCCCATGTCATGTGGTTTCATTGATTTTTTAAAATTATGTTGCCTCATCGTCTAGTATGATTAGTTGGCCTAGATCGCATATGATATGATCTCCATGCTTCTATGACACACTAGTCGATTTTATTTAAATAAAATCCCTTCAATTGGTATCGTATACTTGGTCGATGGTCTTAGATGTTATCCAAACACTAAGGAACAAGGTTTTAGATATCAGATGCGTGGGACTTGTTGTTTTTTACGTAGATATTTTTTCATATAGGTTTTATTTATATGAAAAAGCTACTATTTGTGCCCTGTTTGAATGAATTTTTTGGATACTTAAATTTATTTAGAATACCTAAATATGTCATCAAAATAATATCCAATTATTGGCATTAAACAACCATCGTTTTAAAATCAATAAGTTCCCGTAGTGTTATTTTTGCATGTAAACTCAGATCTGTAACTAAGCGATTTTTAGTTATTATTTTACTATTATGAAATATTTTATAAACATAGTAAATACATTAAAAATTAACTAGCAAATCTCTCGAATTTATTTCACGCGATTCCAACTCTGTTTGCCCCTAGATTTATGATATTTAGTAGGAATGGGTTGGGAAATGATTGGATCATCTTGATGACATTTTCTAGTGTGTTTATCAATCAAGATAAATCATGAAAAATATGAAATTTCCATTACTAATTGTTGTATTACTTTTTAAAAGATATAATTGAGAAACAACAACCTAATTGAATGATTATTTCATGACAACCCCTAAATTGGAAACTACAATTGTTGTAGTTCAACAATTTCCATGCAAAATAACTTGATTGCTTGACATGAATAGAAATTTAAGATCATTAAAAATATTTTAAGATGTCTAAGTTTCTGAATGATAATTCCTTAGTATCATACCGATCATCAATTGCATATAATAGATAAAACTTCTTATTACAAATAAATCCATTTGTGGTGTTCTGAACTCGAATGGAGATGGTGTCTAGATTGGGTATGCTAGCTTGGATTCTTAATTAGTGCCTTTAATGTCAAGAAAATACTCCCTCCCAGCATAACTCGAGCATTTGGCCAGATCTATTTTAAGGAAGTACAACATGATGAGCAATTAAGGTGTACTCTAACAACCAATTGGAATAATTAATTTGTGTTGTTTGAGGGTATATACTATACAATAATATCAAGAAAATTAAATTTCTTGTTAGTTGCATTCGATTTATGATTAATTTAATATGATTAAATTAATTTAATCTAGTTAATATACACAGTCTACATTTAATAAAACTAGATTTCTCTTAAAAGGGTTAATCATTAAGAATTTGATGATAAATGATTGATCAAAATTTGAATGAGATATGGAGGATCAAGATGAATGGTTCTATCACCATGGATTGTACAGTGGAGATGCATATATGAAGTCATAGATGTGATGTACAAGTGCACATAGATCAGGCTCTTTGTTTCTCGAAAGAGTAAGGTCGTATGTGTAGTGACCCCAATGTTGAGGTCCATATAATTGAATGATAAATTGTATTTTCATCTCTTTAATATTGTAGTACAATCTTAGTACAGGAGGCGAAAATGTATCTATGTAGAGATACCGCAATTTTGAATTTACGGTGAATAATTTTGTTTGTGAAGTATACCAAGGTTGAAAACAATGACTTGAGCCTCCTCGATGATTAATCAAAGATCAATGTTTATATTGAATGATTAATTTCTTAATATAGGTCAACCAATGCAGACAAATGCACAATATGGACAATGCATAAAATAATGAATAAAATAATGCAATGCATGCAATGCATGAGAAGAATCCATTTTTTATTTTAAGTAATTTAAATGTGATGCAATACACAACATAATGCCAAGATATGCAAACACAATGATACGAGCAATTATATCCCAAAATTAATCAGATCAATGAGCATTAAGAGAATGAATTATTCCACCAAATAATTGATGCATAAAAATAAATAATGTCATTTAAATGAAGAGCAAATAACATGTAAAATGTTTAGAATTTAACATATTACATTACACTTAAAATCAATTAATAAATCATGCCATCATGTAGAGGATGAAGTTAGCATCAAAATGAAATTAAAATTTATGAAAAAGGAGTTCACATGCTCAAGATATTAACAAATTAGTCCAAGAACATAATTGCACAAAACATAGCAATAGATAGGAAAAACATTGCAAATTGGTTATGGGAAGGTCCTTTGGTAATATTCAAAAGTCGGTGGGGCCCTCTTGTAATCTTCCCAAGCACGGTACATGAGACACACACACTTGAGCAGGACCTTTTTGCAAATCTGGAGAATCTTTAGGCTTTGTTGCAATTTACCCAAGTTATTCATGTGTACGACAGGCGATCGGTGGATCGGGTTGAGGTTTGGAGTCGTGGCAAGTGCCTCAGGCCATGTGACGATCGAGGAGCTTCGAGCGAGGCTCGATCCCACCGAGCTCCGTGCTTTGGAGGGGGTGATGTCATTGCATCTTAGTTGTCGGATGGACGTCGGAGGAGAACCATTAAACGACAATTGTTTTCTCTTGTGTATGTTCCTCAATTGTTTGGTGACGGTGCGTCTAGAGATCTAGCGAGGGTGCCCGAGATCCACCTCCTTTGTCTGTACATGTTGAAGGTTTAGGGAGGCTCCGAAGCTCACGACGATGAAGATTGGAGCACGGAGGAGGCATGAAGCTAGTTGAAGGTGACCGAAATTGAACTCATGTCTGAGGCAGAGCTCTAGAACGGAGGTTCGCATGAAATCTAGCTAACAAATGAGATCTGCAAAGAGGGATAGTGAGGGAATGGCTGAAGTATGTTGGATTTGTATGGAGGGTTGTCGAACGGAGAAAGGGAAGCTCGGAGCGGGTTCTTCTCCAGCTCTGCCGGAGAAGAAAGCCTAGAGTGGGGGAGGTCGTGGAGGAAGAGAGGGTGATCGAAGTAGCTGGCATGGATGCAGGACGTCAGGCAAAGGTGGAAGTATGGACAATTTATGGTGAGAGTGGTTGTGTATGTGTGATTAAATCGAATAAATCGAAGATAAAGTAATTAAAAAATATAAGTCACATGAGGTTGAAGATCATTGTCGGTGGTCGAGGAGGCTTGGGATAAGGCTTAAATTGAGCTCTAGTCTTTGCTTAACCTGGGCAGCCACCCTAAGAAGCTTGAACGGATGCCGGAGGTGTCATGTCTTGGTCAGCTGACCAAGGGTCTAACATGGAGGCAACTGCCATTATGGTCCTTTGATTATACCTCCCCCTATCACATGGAGTGGAAGAAGGACTAGGCGGAGCTTTGTATGAAGGTGGACAGAGTGATAGGAGGACAAAGACAACGTATTTAAGAAGGAGGTCGGTCGTTACAGTTGACAGTAGTCGATGGTTTTGTAATCGTCATCTTGAGACTTAGTAGCTAGGTTACATTTTAACTAGGGTCTGGCGTGAATGCTGGAGAATAGGGTAATAGCAAGGAGGTGGAAGATCGTGGGTAGGAGGTGAGGTGTGAGTGGGGAAAATGGAAGAGTAAGGTGGTCAGTGAGGTGACGACGGTTACCAGAGGTTGACGAAGACCTACAATCATTGGATCATATGATTTAATGGATAAAGGGAGGGCACGTGCGTGCAGTGTGGATCGCATCTGATCAAAATGATCATAGGGTCCAAGCTAGGTGTGAGAGATGCTGCCAGGATGAGTCCATCATGAGGAGATGAACGACCGGTGGTAGGCGTGTGGCGGTAGGAGAGTATACCATGTGGGCGACCCAGGGGGCACTACGTGGCCCAACGAATTTATTCAAAAAGAGAGAATAAAGGGAAAAATCAAAAGGAAATAAAAGTAAGTTGAATAAGAAAAATGTTAAAACATGAATGTGTAGATCTAGATGAACAAAATCCAAAATAAATTAAATAGACAAAGTAGAAATTTTGGAAGCATTTTAAATGAATAAAAACACCTTTTTAATTCTTTTTCATTTTTTAAATTTTAATTTCATTTTAAAGCTAAAAAATATATATAATAATTAATCTATTTTTCGTGATTTTTAATAAGAATAAAATAAGGAAAATAAAGAGAAATAAAAAGATGTTAATTATAAATAATACTTAAGGTTGGTTATTAATAGATGGTAAATTGATTAAATGATTGAATTAGTGATAGATTTTATTGTTTTTCCTAAGCTAAGAGGATAATAAATGAATATTGTGATGATAAATCAGAGATTCATCATTGAGGCAACATGGATTGCATATAGCAAGTTCTATAATTGTTAACGGTTGATTACATTGATAAAGGATCAACATCACCTTAGGGGTGGTGGGCTCGGGTGTCAAAAATCGAATGGAAATGCAAGTTGGACTTACAAGGCGGAAAGAGTTCCCACTTCCTTCACCCAAATTACATTTTCTCATATTACTGGAATGTGAAAATTGTGGAAGGGAGATCCCAAATCTTGCTTGAGGTAATTTGGTTAGCATACCTCATGCTTTGAAAGTTTGAAAGGGAATGGACTTTCAAGGTAATAAAAAGCGAGATGACTTTAATTTAAAACATTAATAACCTTAATCAAAGCAAAACATATTTATGCAAATTATCTTATTTAAGATAACCTTTATTAAACCCACTCAAAGCTATACTCAATCATAACAAGTATTATAGATTGGATCCATAATCAAGATGTAGTACTTATAGTTGGACACATAATGTATGTGGTTGCATTGTGAAAGTTCTTTATGATAATAAGGATTGACAATTAAATAGACAATAGGATAACAACCTAGGATTTGTATGTATCTACAGTCTTGATCCCTTATCAAGTGTACTTTGGAAGTAGCATGTCGATGATGATCGTAATTGTTATGACCCTTATAAAAATTGAAGGAGATGTTATAGCACATATATGAGCTATCAGCATTTAATTGTGAATGACATGGTTCACTGCATTATCCATAGGAGATGTACTCAAAATGTTTGATTACCTTCCTGAACAAAGTCTTTAAAAGTTAAGATGGATGTAGATATAATTAAAGCAAGAATAAATGTCGAAATAATCTTATATTGAAGTCCGTTTGGAACTTGTTCAATTTAAGAGATTCATCATCTTAAGCAATGGTCGTTTATAGATCAATGAAGTGTAGTTGAAGCATGGGTCAAACCCGTGTAAGAAGGAGAGTTAAAGAAGATTGTACTTCTGTGACTTACATACATATGACATCCAAAGTGTTGGATGAATGCTAATACTGCAACAAGATGATATTTTGATAGTATGACTATCGAGACAATCTAGAATCCTTAGAGAAGGACTCAGATAGTGCTTCGGTATATCCTACATCTAACATATCATCATTAGATTGACTTATTAGATAAGATTAAAGTTCGATAATTGTATATCCTTCTTCTACTAACACTTGCAATCTGTTGCACATTTTTAGAAGATCAAGAAACTTGATCTTAAGGTTTAATAGTCATCCACAAGGAATTTGACGCAATTGTTGTGACGACTTCCACTGGATAGATGGACTACATATTTCCATAGGGAGATCCCTTAGTCTTTGAGAACTTCTCTATGACCTAGATGCTCGAATAAAGTCATTATTCATTTCTAAACTTTTTAGAAATAGACCTACATTCTGCGATAGATCTAACATAAAGAGTTATGGTGGATATATTTCAAATGGTACTCTAACATCTAGAGGACTCTATTTTATTATAATATTAATGATTGGTTCATTGACATTTCTAGTATAGAAATTAAACCCTAAAAGATCAAAAGCATGATAATGATTTGACAATGATCTAGCATCTTGACTTGGACATAAGTCTGTTGATAAGCTCAATAGACTAGTAAGAGAGAGAAGTTTAGATTGTTTGAAAGTTGAAGCTACATACTTGTTAATATTGTATTCAAAGTAAAAATATCCAATACACCCATATATGGGAATGGTGTAAGATGCATAGATATTCAGGACCTCATACATATTGATGTATGTGGAGAATCTATAACATAATGAACATTAAAGATATGTGATATCCAATGATGATTATTTGTGGTATGTGATTTCTTCCTTATCCATTATAAACCTTTGAAATGTTCAAAATTTTCAGAATTTGGTTGAGAACCAAAGTTAGAAGGAAGATGAAACAAATTTGATCTGATTGAGGTAGCCATTACCTATCAGATAAATTCAGAAGAATACCTAATAGAGAAAGGAATGTCGTTCCTAGATCACTCCTCCTAATACACCACGGCTCAATAGAGTTGTAGGGAGATGCAACTATACCATGTATGACATAATTTGATCAATTATGAATTTTAGCATAATTACCTCTTGGTTTTTGGATATATGTAGTAGCGACTACAATATACATTCTTAATAAGATTCTAAGCAAATTTAATCTCAAAAACTCCTCGAAAACTATGGTTTGGAACCAAGTCTAGTGTGACATACTTGAGTATTAATGGTTGCTTGGTCCATAATGTAAGCATGGATTCACGTAAGATGGAATCTAGCACTAGAGAGTGCTTCTTCATTAGGTATATAAAGGATACCGGATACCTATTTTATGACCTTGATTTTTTTTAAAGATTTCATCTCTAAGAATATGATTCTCAGAGTATGACTTCCTTAAGAGTCAAGATAAGAATGAATTAAAATGACTCATTGAATCCTAGAAGAAAAATAAGGTCCCTACAATCGGAAACTAGAAGGATAATTAAAGATCAAACACTCATACCTCTTCAAATCAGTTCGAGGGGGCTACGACCACCTAGGGGGTATGGATTCCATGTGTCAGAGAAGTCTGATAATGATTTGACTTTATATGATGTAGCTTCTGAGGATCATGACATGGAGAAATGCATATAAGCAATAAAGTCTAAAGTATACTTCATGCACAAGTTTTCTATATGGACCCTCGAGGATCCACCTATAAGGGACAACCCATTGTGTGTAAACAGATCTTTAAGAGAAAGAGGGAACCTGATGAGAAGGTAGAGAGCTTCAAAACATGGTTCATGCATGGAGAGAAGACATCGCTTAAGATGAAACTTTCTCTCCAGTGACCGTGCTTCTATCCTTCAGAATATTGCTAGTTATAGCTACACAACTTGACTATGACATCTACAAGATGAAAGTCAAGATTGCATTCCTCTATGAATACTTCATTGGGGATATTCATATA
>JAZKJV010003887.1:0-249455 GCA_037367405.1 Ottelia alismoides
TTTGATGAATACCCATTCATCACTCTTTATTCTTCTATTTTAGCTACAAAAACCTTTGCAAATACATGTAGATATGTGTAAATACCAATAAATACCAAAAGCATGCATTGTGTAAAAACCTATAATTAGCATGTTTTTGTGCACAAAATAAAAGAATAAAGAGCAAAAAGAAAAAGAGGGAAATATTTAGAATAAATATTGAGCAACCTAACCCAAGGGAGGGCTCAGCATGGGCCTGACCGCATAAAAGCCAAAGTAGAGGGAGATAGGAGCTCACTTGTTTATATTTGTAAATAAATTAAACTATATATTTTCCTCACCCAAAAATATACTTGTACATATTGTGTGTATATTCTATTAAAAACAAAATAAAAAGATAAAAATCAAAATTCAAAAATACCCCTTCACCATGTGTATAGACCACACTCTTGTATTTATTTAACCCTATAAATAAATTCATTTATTTTCTAAACTTTTTGTAAATATTCTATATTACCTTTTGTAAATAAAATAAATAAAAAGAAACAAAACAAAAATCAAATAAAAATCACAAAATCAAAAAATACAAAAATACATTGTATTTATACCATGTATATAAATATATATATTTATTATTCACCCTTGTATATAAGTAAATAAAAATAAAATAAAAATATTCTTTTATTCTATATTTCATCTTGTAACTAAATAAAATACAAAATGAGCATAAAAACACAAAAAAATAACAAATAAAAAATCAAAAATAAAAATTCATGTAGTGTACATATACCTATATATAGAGCTAACTATTTTTATTTCCAAAAATTAATTAAAAATCACCAAAAAATAGAAAAAAATAAAAAGAAAATATTTTCATGTTTTAAGTTTTTCCTAATTCGACCTATTTCTACCCTAAAAAAATAAAACAAAAATCGCCTACACGTGGCCGCTCCTGATTGGGCCACGGGGGAATGTTGACCCCGGTCAACTCCCCCGCGCCTCTTTCCTTTTCTGGCCGTCGCGCGCCGCGCCTTCTTCCCCGATTTATCCACGCGCGTCCAGTCTGTCTTCCACTCAACCCCCGCGCCCATATTCTTCGCCGCACATCCCTCTCCCTCGCCGGATCCTCCGCCATCAAATCGAAGCTTTCCTTTGCCGTCAGCCTCCAACCCTAAACGCCCTGTCACTCTTATATATTCACACCTCCGCCGCCCTCGCGCCGCATCTTTGGACCCTCTCTTCCTTCCCCGTGACCTCCATTGGCTCCGCCTGAGTGACAGCGAGCGTCAGCCTTTGTTGCAGTGAGGCGAGGAGGCGATTCCTCTGATCCGGCGTAACCTCGCCGTCCTTGCTCCGCCGCCGCGTTGAGCATCGAGCTTCAGGCCTTGACGCCCTTCGAAGCTACGACCCGGAGATAGCCCATCTCCAGCCCAGTCTACTTTAGTCACCAGGTAGCCTTAATTCCTTCTAGTTTAGCTTAATTTCCGATTACGCCCAATTTCCACCTCCGACGCACTTCTTCGATTCCGACCACCTCACGCAATCTCTCGACCATCCGACCCGAGCATCACCTTCACCGTGTCCCACGCACCTTCTACGCTCGATCATTCAACCCAGATCGCACCGGATCTGGGATTCGAGTTCCACCGCCGTCGCCTCGCGGAGCTCGTTCGCCACGCCGCACAGACCACCTTCACCCCGCCTTCTTGGGTCGAGGCACTTTGCCCTCGACCCGCGAAGCTTCTGAACTGTTTTGCAGGTCAAAAGGAGGCCGTCTGAGGCTTCCCAACTTCGAGCCAGGAGCTTCTTCTCCGACGACCTCGCCGGAGCCTTCCAGGGCTCGGCCGGGGTATTGGAGACCTGTAGCAGCTGCGCAACCTCACGCCGGAGCTTCTCCGACCTTCAGGCGCAGCAGAGGAGGACCGGAGCGCACGCAGGAGGCCGGCGAAGTTCGCCGGCCATCAGTTCTTCCTCCACCTTCCAGAGCCGTCCGATGAAGCCCTCGCTCCAGTTCTGATCGTAGCCGTCCATTCTTCGAGGAGCAGCAACCGTCGATTCATTTGAGGAGTTCATCCGGACCCTTTATCGCAGAGGAGAGGCGCAGGAGCCCAGCACCGCTTGATCATCCACGTGCCTCTCTCTCGACCATCCGATCTGAGCCTGGTTCCCTTCGCAGAACCACGTCGCACCCCCACCGTTCGATCATACACGTGGACGCACACCAGCCGTCAGATCAGGCCAGCGCTTCATTAGTCGAAGGCGCGTTTGTTCTCCGCCGTCCGATCATCCACGCGTCATCATCTGGGCCGTCGCTATTAATAAAGGGGTAAATATCATAGGCCCCCCTCTGTTTGTTTTATTTCGTTTAAGTCCTGTAACTTTGAATTCTAGTTGTTTATTTTCTGGGTTATTTTGCATCAAGGACCTCGCGCTTAATTTTAATTGCACTTATACCCCTGCCAGTAGAGACCCACGTGCTTTAGCACGTGTTTTGTTGGGTTATTTGCAATATATGCCCTGTATGTTCTGGTTGTTATGCAATGAATGAAATGTTTTGTTTATTTGCAATTATACCCCTGTGAAGGCTGAATTGGCGCATGTGCTTTTATTTCTTGGACTTTTTTGCAACCTTGCCCCTGGGGTTTTGATACGTGTTATCAAAAACCCCTAGGACTTGGTTTTTATTACATTTAGGTCCCTGTGTGCCCCAGGCACGTGCTTGGCACGTGACTTCTTGGGTAAATTGCACCAGGACCCCAGAACTTTTGGGTATTTGCACTTAGGTCCCTGTGCACAGTGCCCTACCTTTATTTTTGAATAAAATATCAAACGACCTCCAAATCCAATGAAATTTTGACCCATGGCTCCTGCCATGGTGTAGGAATTTCTATGATTTTTGGGGACATTTTGGATTTCATTTATTATTTTTAAAAATTCAAAAACCCCTATTTTCGCCACTGTTTGACTTTAAAATACCAAAAAAATATAAAAACTTCACCAAAAATTCTAAAAAAAAATTAGATAATGTTTCTTGCTTGTTGATTGATTTTCTAGCCAATTTTTGGCTACTTTTCATCACCTAAAAACCTTAAAAATTGAAAAACCCCTAAAAACTCATAAAAATTGTAGTAAATAAATTAAAAATTCAAAAACAATAATTAGGGTGCCTAAATTTTCCTTATTCTTCATAGAATATAGGAAAATTACCTTTAGGGCTTTTTGAGATCCAAAATTATTTTATTTTTGGGTCTTAAGCCTTGCTGGACAGTACCCTACATTCTTTGCATTGTTTGATTTTTAATAATTATTTTATCCATTAGAAAAATTCCAAAAATTCACCAAAAACAGTAAAAAACTTGAAAAACATAAAAATCAAGTTTCTGGAATTTTTGCATCATTTTTGTGTGTTGTATAAATTGTTGAATTCCCCTTGTATTCCCTTTTTCTCATTTTCTCACCTTTTAAAAAAATTCTAAAAAAATATAAAAACAAATAAAAACCATAAAAAGACTATTTTGGATTCTTGACTACATCGTAGGCCGCAAGGCCAATCTGTGCTCCTTGTGTTCGACCCTGGGAGCTATACCAGGTTAATCCTATAGCAGGACCACGTCTCTGTATTTCATTGATTTTATTTTTATCTGTGGTTCAATTTTCTTGATTGACTTAGCCCGAGTGATTGAGGTCGCAACGACAGTGTGATTTATTTCTTTAGACCTTTTACCTCTGTCATTTGGGAGGCGATCAGAATGGCGCCGTTGCCGGGGAGCACGGCTTTGTAGTCAGATTTCATTCTTGTATTTTTTGTCTCTCTATATTATAACTGTTTTCTGACACTCTCTCTTTCTATTTTTTGTGCGAGGTACTACGTGGAGCTCTTGAAGTACACTTTTTGAGGACCCGCACGGGAAGAAGAGCGGGAAGAGAGAGAGAGGAGAGGAAAATTTTATTTCAGAGAGAGAGGACATTATTCTTGTTGTAATAATTTAGGACTCAGACTCTGGACATTTGTGGACATTTGTAACATTAGCGGGTCTGTTTCGCCGAGCACCGGTGTGCTCGGGGACCCATCTGATTTTCGCGGCTTTTATCGTGGTTTTCATAGCTAGCTGCCTTTTCCGGTGTTTACGTGGTTTTCCTCGAGCCCCTAGATTTAGGAATTTATGTTGATTGTGACGTAGATTTTTAAGGCCCAAACACCTAATAGAATATCTGTTCCCATAGAACGTAATTGGACCTTAATAAAATTCATTGAAAAAGTTAGTTTAATTGAATTTGAGACCACGTGCCGTGAGGAGTCACATACAGCGCTGGCAGGACCCCGTTGTGGCGGGCACCGAGTGACTCCCAAGATCGGACTCCGGACTCAATTCGATTAGCTAACTATTGTTCTTCACGATCAATAGAAATTGCTTGTCTAAGGCCGGTTTTTCCCGCTGCACCATTTAGGTAGTTTTATTCTGTCTTTAAATTCTGCGCGGATCACTTGCATGTAGAGTGCTGGAGACAAGGTACGCATTTCTTTCTCTGCATGCATCATTGATTTCTTCGCGCATCGGCTTTTTCGTCTTCTCCCTCTGTTTTTGGATTAATAATCATCAGGAGAATCGGAAAAACCGCTAGGCCGCTTGTTTTTATTTTTTTTTTTTTTTTTTTGAAAAAAATTAAAAAGAAAAACAATAAAAATTGGGACTGGATAACTCTATTGACCCTAAAAGACACTCACAATAAAAATTTGTCTTGGGAGAGCAACCCCCTCATTGTTTGGTTTGATTGTGCGAGAGAGTGACCCGAACACTAGGTAGAGCCCTCCGGTGCTCATCTCGACTGATTACCGACTCTTCTGTGCGGGACAGTCGGTTGAGAGAGCATCGGGTATCCCAACAGGTCACGTAATCGCTCTGATATCTTGAATGTTCACCAACTAAAATTGACAAGATAAATTGACCGATCTTTCACGGTCTTCACATTGTGTTGCGTTGGTGAACCGGGGGTTTGCTTTGCTATCATATTTTCTCCAGATCCCATCCGCCCAACTCGCCAAGATCAAGATGATGGGCAGACGATCTCTTAGGCAGCCTCTGGCTGCACCGCTTTCAGGCGCGTCTACTCCATCATCTAGGTTGGCCCGTGAGAGTCGAGACCAGCTCTCCGGGCCCGAGTTCGAATCCACCCTGTTCCCCCTCGATCCCCTTTCTTCTGTTCCTGAGAGACATGAGCCCGAGGAGAGACGAATTAATTTGACCGAACCTGAGTTGGGCTCTTCTGATTTTGCAGACATCCCTATGGCTGGAGCCGGTAGTTCAGACGATCGCCAGCCCGAACACTTTGTCTTAGACCAGGGAGCGATCAACTCCACCCTGATTGCGTCTTTAGAGACAGTTCAGAACCAGTTACGCGATCAGGGGGCTTTCATGATAGAGATGAGGAGGGAGTTGGAGAGACTCCGAAGAGAGAGAGAAGAGCCGAGCGAGCCAGAGGACATCCCTGATGCTGATGCAGAGGCAGCAGCCGCAGCAGCAGCAGCCGCAGCAGCGGCAGCCGCCGCCGCAGCAAGACCGATGCGGGAACTACACAACCCTGGATCTACACTGATGCACCCAATGGGTGGTGATTCCTGCTATCGTGGGGGATTTCAAGTTCCCTCCGAACACCCTGCAGATGCTTCCGCACTTTCATGGACTCGCCACTGAGGAACCTCACCTCCATCTCCAGGAGTTTCTGATGATCTGCAGCACTGTCCACGACCGTCGTGTGGACCAAGATACGATTCGAATGATGGCCTTCCCTTTTTCACTGGCAGATAGAGCAGCCGCGTGGCTGAAACATCTAGGGAAGTTTGTGTACACCTGGGATCAGCTCCGCACCGAGTACTTGAACAAGTACTATCCACTCGGGCGGACGAATGCAGCAAGGGCCCTGATCAACAACTTCTCCATGCTCCCTAACGAGCAATTTCACGAGGCATGGGAGAGGTTCAGAGAGCTTCTGGATAGATGCCCACACCATGATATCTCGAAGCCGAACCTAGTTCAGAGCTTCTTCAGTGGGCTAACACCAGAGCTTCAGGGTCTGGTGAATGCTTCTTGCGGCGGGTCCTACTTTGCCAAGGACCACAACCAAGTCTGGGCCATCTATGAGGAGATGTCCGAGAATTACATGGTGATGTCCCAGACTCGGTTGTACACACAGAGATCTCAACAGCCACCAGGGCCCGTGCAGTATCAGCGGATAGCACGGGTTGATGCAGGTCCATCCAGTTCGTCCACAGTTGCAGCCGCACAGGCAGAGTCGGCCGCTGCGGACATGGGGATTATTAGCGAGAAGTTGGACCGCATGGAAATCATCGAGAAGAAGCAGTGCCAGGGCATAACTCAGATGGAGGAAATGGCACAGACTCTGAGCGACATGAAGACCCAGCTCTTGTGTCTCCAGGAGGCACAGACGGCTCCTCAGCCCCGTCTTCTGTCGCGAGGCGATTCCGGTGGCAGCCGCAGCTCGTCCCAGCGCTCCAGCTCCTTGCAGCAGCCTAGACAAGTTCACCTTGTACAGGCGGAGCCGTACCAGCAGCAGCAGCCCTCTTACCAGGCACCACCATCTCCAGACTTACAGATGGTGGTATATCAGCCGGATCAGCCTCTGGATGTACTCCCACCCGCCCCATACGATGCAGAGCCGTTGATGGATGTCAACGGAATTTGGTATGACCGGCCCCAGCCTGGAATCCGACGAGACCATCCCGGATTCAGGTGGGGGAATGGGGGTAACCAACCCCAGCAGCAGCCAGCCGGTCAGGGAGGGCAGTACTCCCAGCAGAGGGATCACCAGCAGCACCCAGCACACCAGCCATCATCATTCGTATCTCGTCCCTATCAGCAGCAGGGACAGAGTTGGAGACGTGAGCAGCAGGCTCACCAGCAGCAGCATCATTCCTCTTACCCCTCTCAGTCACAGCAGCACCAGGTCCAGCAGCCTCATTACCAGAGAGGCAACCCGTCGGGCTCCCATGAGAGCCCCGCCATGGATGATATAGCCCGCCTCTTCACAGAGCAGCAGGCTACATTTAGACGGGAGATGGACGAGTTCCGCCAGGAGATGCGGGACCTGATGAGAGGGAAGGCCGCCATCCCTGCACAGATCGAGCCTAATCCGAATAACTTGAAGAGGAAATCTGAGCAGGTAGTTCACACTGAGCCTACCACTTCTAGTGACTCATTTGATGTTATCTCGTCGGATTTATTTGATGCTGATTTTGTCACACTTAGGAGCGGTAGAAGACCAGCAGGAGGCGCCTCATCTGAGCGACCACACGAGGATTCATCTAGAGCGCCAGATGAGGAAGAGGAGAGCGGTACTGAAGCCGCACATCCTGATGAGGGTGGTACTGATGCCACCCGAGATGCTGATTTACCCGGCGGTACTGAGGCCGCCATCTCACCACATCGAGGAGGTGGTACTGATGCCACCAGCAGAGCCGAGCCAGCCAGAGGTGGTACTGAGGCCACCAATATTCATTTTGATAGACATGTTGTTTTTCCTCGAATAAATGTATCTCGGAACTCTGATTTGAATAAAGGAAAAGGTTTAGTTTACTCTGATCCCACTGTTGTGAATGATGTTATTGAGGATCCAGTCATTGAATCATCTAGACCTATTCCTAGTCCTTCATCTGAGAAGGACCCTGTGATCCCCTTTCCTAGAGCCCTTGAGTTAGGGAAAGGAAGAAAAAAGAAAAAGACCCAAAAAAGAGAGAGCAGGAGGAGTTCAGCCAGAGCATGATAGATCGATTTCACATTCAGCTGACCCTCAAGGAGGCTTTGAAGCACATCCCTCTTCTTCAGCGGTCCTTGAGAGACAGGACCACAGTCAGGAGGACGAAGAGGAACAAGACCGCAGAAATTCATGTGCTAACAAAAGCCACGTGTTACGCGATCCAGAACCATCTGCCGACTAAGAGGCAAGATTTAGGGGCCCCGTATGTCAGATGTCAGATTAGTGAGCAGAGGTTCGACCGCACTCTATTAGATAGCGGATCGTCTATCAACCTTCTTCCGGCAGCCCTTCTCCACCACTTAGAGTTGGGCACTCTTGTACAGAGCAGGACATACCTTCAGTTTGCTGATCGGTCTGTCAAGAGGCCAAAGGGGTTGTTGCGAGACGTTGTCGTCACGATTCAGGGTTTGCAATTCCCCGTGGACTTCGTAGTGCTGGACATGGAGACCCCTGACTCGTTGACCGATTCCCCCATCATCCTCGGTCGCCCATTCTTGGCCACAGCCAAGGCGGTGACTGATCATGATAGCGGGAAGGTGTACTTTCGCGTCCAGGGCGAGAGTATACAAATAGAGACGGTTAAGGACCACAGAGCCAGATCCAGATCCCGCTCACATGGCAGTACAGATTCAGAGCAGCTGACAGACCCAGAGCCCAGACATCCACCAGGACTGTGATTTTGTGATCACAGATGATGAGGCAGCTTGGGCAGATCCTGTAGCACAGACCATCCTCTCATATTCAGATTCGGCTGATGCAGAGATGATAGTAGAAGATAGTCTGGAGAGCACAGCCCTGGTTCAGGATACTATTGAGTCAGCAGAGTCGGATCTTGATCGCGACACGATTTCCAGTGATGGTGGTACTGAGGCCACCCTGCTCTATGATGGTGCTGATGCCACCTTGTTCTCCGGTGGTACTGATGCCACCGAGTCTGATATAGATCCCTCGGATTCAGCATCTGATTGGGCAGATTGTAGTGATCAGATGCCAGATCTGGATCCACCTGAGCCTACAGATGAGGAGGAGGTAGAGGCAGAACAGATCAGAGACAATGTAGAGGACCCGCTTTCTCCAGATCCAGTTTGTGAGAGTTCATTATCATTTTCCCAGGCAAATTTGGCAGAATTATCCGCATACACACATCTTCTTCAGAAGCCAGATTTGCCAGCACCCAGCTGTCCAGAGCTAAAGCCGCTCCCTACTTCGTTGAAGTACCGATTCCTTGCGGGAGAGTCTGAGATGTACCCAGTCATCATCTCTGCAGATCTGACTGGAGAACAAGAATCCCGTCTGATGGAGGTTCTTGAAAGGAACCGCAAGGCAATTGGATGGAGCGTAGCAGATCTCCATGGGATTAGTCCCTCATTGTGTTCTCACCATATCTATCTCGAGGAAGGGGCAAAGCCGTCGCGTGAGTTCCAGCCGCGGACTGAACCCCAACCTACGAGAGGTTGTCATGAAGGAGATATCAAAATGGTGGAGTGCAGATTTTATTTATCCCATTTCCGACTCCAAGTGGGTGAGCCCCTTGCATGTGGTGCCCAAGAAGACGGGCATCACGACTGTGATCAGTGAGTCGGGAGAGGAGATCGCTACACGATACCCACCTCTTGGCGGGTCTGCGTTGACTACAGGAGACTCAACCAGGCCACCAAGAAGGACCATTTCCCCCTGCCCTTTATAGATCAGATCATTGAGAGACTGGCAGGGAAGAGCCATTATTGCTTCCTAGATGGGTACTCGGGCTACAATCAAGTGGCCATCGCTCCTGAGGATCAGGAGAAGACCACCTTTACCTGTCCCTTCGGTACTTACGCCTTTCGACGCATGCCATTCGGGCTATGTAACGCCCCTGCGACTTTTCAGAGATGCATGCTGTCAATCTTTTCGGACATGGTAGGGGAGTGTTTGGAGGTCTTCATGGACGACTTCTCGGTTTATGGCGACGGTTTCGATTCCTGTCTTGATTGCCTAGGACCGAGTACTCCAGCGATGCATTGCTACCCGCTTAGTTCTATCTTGGGAGAAGAGTCACTTCATGGTGACTCAAGGGACGGTGCTTGGCCACATCATCTCCAACAGAGGCATGGAGGTTGATCCGGCCAAGGTCGATGTCATTAGGAAACTCACACCGCCGTCCAATCTGAAGCAGTTACGGTCATTTCTGGGGCACGTTGGTTTTTATAGGAGATTTATTCATGATTTTAGCAAGATTGCCCGACCGTTGACTGACCTCTTGACGAAAGACACCGAGTTCCTTGTCGATGACAAGTGTCTTTCATCCTTTGAGACTCTCCAGCAGTGCGTAATTGAGGCTCCTGTCCTTCAGCCACCCGATTGGTCTCTCCCATTCGAGATCATGACGGACGCCTCTGATTTTACCGTAGGGGCCGTGCTAGGACAGAGGAGGGATGGAATTCCGTTTGCCATACACTATGCTAGCCGCACATTGGATTCCGCCCAGCGGAATTATACGGTTACAGAGAAGGAAATGCTAGCAGTGGTGTTTGCCCTAGATAAATTCAGATCATATATCATTGGATCTCGAGTGACCTTGTACACAGACCACACCGCCATCAGGTACCTCATGTCAAAGAAGGATGCCAAAGCCAGACTTACTAGATGGATCCCTTCTACTCCAGGAGTTCGACATTGAGATCAAGGATAAACCTGGAGTCAAGAATGTGGTGGCGGACCATTTATCCCGATTAGAGCAGCCTGAGGATTCTGAGCAGATTGATCCCATTTGTGATACCTTCCCAGATGAGGCGATCCTTGCTATCACCTCACTCCCATGGTACGCCGATATTGTGAACTTTCTCGTTGCTGGGAAAGTCCCACAAGATTGGCCCAAGCAGAGGATTGAGACCTTCCTTGCGAAGGTCAAGTCTTACCACTGGGAGGATCCCATCCTTTACCACGAAGGAGGGGATAGCATCTGGCGTCGGTGTATTCCTCAGGAGGAACATCATAGTGTCCTCACTTACTGCCACAAGCTTGAGGCAGGAGGACATCATTCTGGGAGGAGAACGGCACAGAAAGTGCTCCAATCCGGCTTGTGGTGGCCTACACTCTTCAAGGACTCTGATGAGTTCGTGAGGAGGTGTACTGACTGTCAGAGGATGGGCACTTGTGGACAGCGTGATATGATGCCGATGCAGCCCATTCACTTCTGTGAGGTTTTTGACGCATGGGGCATCGATTTCATGGGTCCATTCCCTAAGAGTCAGGGATTTGAGTACATTCTGTTGGCCGTAGACTATGTTAGTCGTTGGGTTGAGGCTATCCCCGCCCGAGCCGCAGATGCGAAGACAGTTTGCAGATTTTTGAAGAAAAACATCATTATGCGGTTCGGGGTTCCACGAGTTTTGATTTCTGATGGGGGATCTCATTTCATCAACGACCAGGTGAAGGCACTTGCTAGAGAGTTCGGCATAGACCATCGTGTTGCTACACCGTATCATCCACAGACGAATGGTCTAGCCGAAGTGTCGAATAGGGAGATCAAGAACATTTTGCAGAAAGTCGTCCGCCCTGACCGAAAGAACTGGTCACAACTTTTGGACTCGGTCTTGTGGGCATATCGGACGTCTTTCAAGACTCCATTGGGTACATCTCCCTTTCGCCTTGTGTATGGCAAGCCTTGTCACCTACCAGTTGAGCTGAGGCACAAGTCACTCTGGGCAGTTACAGACATATTGATGGATCCAAATGGCATAGGAGACCAGAGGAGGGCAGAGTTAGCCGCCTTGGAAGAGCTTAGAGATACTGCTTTCTCAAACAGCCTACAATATAAGGAGAAAGTCAAGGAGTGGCATGATTCTCATATCAGCCACAAGCATTTTGAGATTGGACAGAAAGTATGGCTGTTTGATGCAAGGCTTAGATTATTTCCAGGGAAGCTACAGAGCAAATGGAAAGGACCCTATTTGGTCAGAAAGGTACACGATAACGGTAGCATTGATATATCTGAGTTATCTTCTGAGAATACCTTCCGAGTGAACGGCCAGCGGCTCAAACCATTTCTAGATCATGAGCCGCGGGATGTTATTATTGCTGCTATTCATTTTGCGTGAGATGTGGTCTCTTGACTCACATCTTTTACATCTCACGCCTGATTTTCACTGTTCCTCCGCCTGTATAGATCCAGTTGTCCATATCATTCTATTCTTTAGTCCCACATCCCATTTCTCATCTTATGATTATGCTATACTTAGGGTGTACTTTACCCTAAGTATAGGGGGGATGTCGGACCTGCGAGTATTCTTTTCATTCTTTCTGCTCTTGTTTTTGCTGCCTATACTTAGGGATATTTTACCCTAAGTATAGGGGGAGCAGATTCTGTATATTCTTCACTCGGATTTCCCTTCATGTACAGCTTTCTATACTTAGGATTAGTTAATCCTAAGTATAGGGGGAAACCACCGAGTTCCTCTCATTCTATTCATTCATTCGTTCCTGTACTTAGTCATTCCTTTTCACTTCCCTTTTACTAAGCACGAGTTATGTCTTCTTCATCGCTCTTGATCACTCTGAGGACATCGTTCGAGCTAAGTATAGGGGGGGTGTGTATATATTTCATATATATACTTTAGCCATAACTCGTACTTTGTGTGAGTGTGTTAATAAATAAAATGGCTAAAAATCACAAAAATTAAAAATTTTTCATGTACATAAACCTCTTTTATTCTTGCACAGACATAGCTAGTGTATAAAGTATTTTTGTAAAAATGATTTCAAAAATCTTTTGTGTAAAGCTTGTGTAAATATTTTTGTATCAAAATTATGTATATAGTACAAAATTTTTCCAAAATGTTTTGAAAATCAAAAGTTTGCAAAAATCTTGTGTAAATGTGTGTAAATATCTTTTTGCAAAACTTGCACTTCATGCATCATTCATTCATGGTTTCAAAACATTTGTCAAAAAATTTTTGCATGATTGTAAAATATTTGTAAATAGCATCTTGTGTACATATATGTATATAATTTTTCCTGGATAAGAGTTGACATTTAAACTGAGCCTGGAATTAAATTGAGAAATGGAGCTTGAAAAAGATCTTAATTCACTTAACTTCAAGAGGAACCTTGTAGGATTTAGGTTTAAGGCTTTTCAGGTCCGTAAGGACTTAATTCTTTGAGTCCACTAGGCTATGAGCATATGTCATCTTGATGAGCCTAAGTAGAGCACTTAACAACACACGCATGACTCTCAGAGACAATGGCTTCACTTGCACCTGCACTTTACACATGGCTCTCCATGGATGAGGTGGTGAGGAGGCAGTTTCCTTTGGCTTGGGGTAGCATATGAGGGTAGTACTTCTAGGCGGAACCTCTCTTCTTCTTATAGTGAAGGAAGTGCACCTCAACTTGGTCTGGTGGTGTTGAAAGCTAAAGACAGAAGCTGTGGGTTGCAATAAAGCTTCAAAAGAGGGATAGTCTACTGGCTCAAGGGGAAATTTCTTATATATGCTGCACCATGTAGATATGTTGTACAGAAGTTGTTGAAAAAAAAAAAAAAATTGCAAAAATGCAAAAAGAACTCCAAAAAAGTGGTGGGTCGGATTGAAAATTTAATAACCCCACCGGAGTGAAAAGCAAAAGCTTATGGTATCATGTTACATCTCATGAAGCTTGCAGCGGGAGACTTAGCTACACTGGCTAGGCTTCCAAAACTCTATACTTCTACCCCCTCTCCTTGAGCCGGTTGCACTTGAACTTAGAAGGGAATACCCCGCTTCTCGAGGAAAGAGTTGCTAGACCGAGGCATTAGAGTTACCAGGTTGAGGGAGGTTGTTTCTTTGTCACTTCTGAGGTGGGGAGCCACATATCACTTACACTGCATGGAAAGATTCATGGTCATTAGAGTTTGTGTATGTAGACTTGTTCTGAGCTGGTTTATTGAGGAGTCTTGCCTATAGATTGGTGGAACTTGGAGGCTGTTGAGTTTTAAGCTTAAGTCCAAACAAGGTTCCGACACATTAATAATCCAAAGATCTGATCGAGCTCCATATTTCAATTTAATGAAGGCAAATTTAATAAGTCAACCTTGATCCATGTACATCCTCTTTTTCTTTTTCTTTTTCTTTCTCTTTCACTTCTTCTTCAAATAAGTGTTTGCTAAGGGACTAGCAAAGTTAAGCATAGGGGGGTGATGAATACCCATTCATCACTCTTTATTCTTCTATTTTAGCTACAAAAACCTTTGCAAATACATGTAGATATGTGTAAATACCAATAAATACCAAAAGCATGCATTGTGTAAAAACCTATAATTAGCATGTTTTTGTGCACAAAATAAAAGAATAAAGAGCAAAAAGAAAAAGAGGGAAATATTTAGAATAAATATTGAGCAACCTAACCCAAGGGAGGGCTCAGCATGGGCCTGACCGCATAAAAGCCAAAGTAGAGGGAGATAGGAGCTCACTTGTTTATATTTGTAAATAAATTAAACTATATATTTTCCTCACCCAAAAATATACTTGTACATATTGTGTGTATATTCTATTAAAAACAAAATAAAAAGATAAAAATCAAAATTCAAAAATACCCCTTCACCATGTGTATAGACCACACTCTTGTATTTATTTAACCCTATAAATAAATTCATTTATTTTCTAAACTTTTTGTAAATATTCTATATTACCTTTTGTAAATAAAATAAATAAAAAGAAACAAAACAAAAATCAAATAAAAATCACAAAATCAAAAATACAAAAATACATTGTATTTATACCATGTATATAAATATATATATTTATTTATTTCACCCTTGTATATAAGTAATAAAAATAAAATAAAAATATTCTTTTATTCTATATTTCATCTTGTAACTAAATAAAATACAAAATGAGCATAAAAACACAAAAAAATAACAAATAAAAAATCAAAAATAAAAATTCATGTAGTGTACATATACCTATATATAGAGCTAACCTATTTTTATTTCCAAAAATTAATTAAAAATCACCAAAAAATAGAAAAAAATAAAAGAAAAATATTTCATGTTTTAAGTTTTTCCTAATTCGACCTATTTCTACCCTAAAAAAATAAAACAAAAATCGCCTACACGTGGCCGCTCCTGATTGGGCCACGGGGGAATGTTGACCCCGGTCAACTCCCCCGCGCCTCTTTCCTTTTCTGGCCGTCGCGCGCCGCGCCTTCTTCCCCGATTTATCCACGCGCGTCCAGCCTGTCTTCCACTCAACCCCCGCGCCCATATTCTTCGCCGCACATCCCTCTCCCTCGCCGGATCCTCCGCCATCAAATCGAAGCTTTCCTTTGCCGTCAGCCTCCAACCCTAAACGCCCTGTCACTCTTATATATTCACACCTCCGCCGCCCTCGCGCCGCATCTTTGGACCCTCTCTTCCTTCCCCGTGACCTCCATTGGCTCCGCCTGAGTGACAGCGAGCGTCAGCCTTTGTTGCAGTGAGGCGAGGAGGCGATTCCTCTGATCCGGCGTAACCTCGCCGTCCTTGCTCCGCCGCCGCGTTGAGCATCGAGCTTCAGGCCTTGACGCCCTTCGAAGCTACGACCCGGAGATAGCCCATCTCCAGCCCAGTCTACTTTAGTCACCAGGTAGCCTTAATTCCTTCTAGTTTAGCTTAATTTCCGATTACGCCCAATTTCCACCTCCGACGCACTTCTTCGATTCCGACCACCTCACGCAATCTCTCGACCATCCGACCCGAGCATCACCTTCACCGTGTCCCCACGCACCTTCTACGCTCGATCATTCAACCCAGATCGCACCGGATCTGGGATTCGAGTTCCACCGCCGTCGCCTCGCCGGAGCTCGTTCGCCACGCCGCACAGACCACCTTCACCCCGCCTTCTTGGGTCGAGGCACTTTGCCCTCGACCCGCGAAGCTTCTGAACTGTTTTGCAGGTCAAAAGGAGGCCGTCTGAGGCTTCCCAACTTCGAGCCAGGAGCTTCTTCTCCGACGACCTCGCCGGAGCCTTCCAGGGCTCGGCCGGGGTATTGGAGACCTGTAGCAGCTGCGCAACCTCACGCCGGAGCTTCTCCGACCTTCAGGCGCAGCAGAGGAGGACCGGAGCGCACGCAGGAGGCCGGCGAAGTTCGCCGGCCATCAGTTCTTCCTCCACCTTCCAGAGCCGTCCGATGAAGCCCTCGCTCCAGTTCTGATCGTAGCCGTCCATTCTTCGAGGAGCAGCAACCGTCGATTCATTTGAGGAGTTCATCCGGACCCTTTATCGCAGAGGAGAGGCGCAGGAGCCCAGCACCGCTTGATCATCCACGTGCCTCTCTCTCGACCATCCGATCTGAGCCTGGTTCCCTTCGCAGAACCACGTCGCACCCCCACCGTTCGATCATACACGTGGACGCACACCAGCCGTCAGATCAGGCCAGCGCTTCATTAGTCGAAGGCGCGTTTGTTCTCCGCCGTCCGATCATCCACGCGTCATCATCTGGGCCGTCGCTATTAATAAAGGGGTAAATATCATAGGCCCCCCTCTGTTTGTTTTATTTCGTTTAAGTCCTGTAACTTTGAATTCTAGTTGTTTATTTTCTGGGTTATTTGCATCAAGGACCTCGCGCTTAATTTTAATTGCACTTATACCCCTGCCAGTAGAGACCCACGTGCTTTAGCACGTGTTTTGTTGGGTTATTTGCAATATATGCCCTGTATGTTCTGGTTGTTATGCAATGAATGAAATGTTTTGTTTATTTGCAATTATACCCCTGTGAAGGCTGAATTGGCGCATGTGCTTTTATTTCTTGGACTTTTTGCAACCTTGCCCCTGGGGTTTTGATACGTGTTATCAAAAACCCCTAGGACTTGGTTTTTATTACATTTAGGTCCCTGTGTGCCCCAGGCACGTGCTTGGCACGTGACTTCTTGGGTAAATTGCACCAGGACCCCAGAACTTTTGGGTATTTGCACTTAGGTCCCTGTGCACAGTGCCCTACCTTTATTTTTGAATAAAATATCAAACGACCTCCAAATCCAATGAAATTTTGACACATGGCTCCTGCCATGGTGTAGGAATTTCTATGATTTTTGGGGACATTTTGGATTTCATTTATTATTTTTAAAAATTCAAAAACCCCTATTTTCGCCACTGTTTGACTTTAAAAATACCAAAAAAATATAAAAACTTCACCAAAAATTCTAAAAAAAAATTAGATAATGTTTCTTGCTTGTTGATTGATTTTCTAGCCAATTTTGGCTACTTTTCATCACCTAAAAACCTTAAAAATTGAAAAACCCCTAAAAACTCATAAAAATTGTAGTAAATAAATTAAAAATTCAAAAACAATAATTAGGGTGCCTAAATTTTCCTTATTCTTCATAGAATATAGGAAAATTACCTTTAGGGCTTTTTGAGATCCAAAATTATTTTATTTTTGGGTCTTAAGCCTTGCTGGACAGTACCCTACATTCTTTGCATTGTTTGATTTTTAATAATTATTTTATCCATTAGAAAAATTCCAAAAATTCACCAAAAACAGTAAAAAACTTGAAAAACATAAAAATCAAGTTTCTGGAATTTTTGCATCATTTTTGTGTGTTGTATAAATTGTTGAATTCCCCTTGTATTCCCTTTTTCTCATTTTCTCACCTTTTAAAAAAATTCTAAAAAAATATAAAAACAAATAAAAACCATAAAAAGACTATTTTGGATTCTTGACTACATCGTAGGCCGCAAGGCCAATCTGTGCTCCTTGTGTTCGACCCTGGGAGCTATACCAGGTTAAATCCTATAGCAGGACCACGTCTCTGTATTTCATTGATTTTATTTTTATCTGTGGTTCAATTTTCTTGATTGACTTAGCCCGAGTGATTGAGGTCGCAACGACAGTGTGATTTATTTCTTTAGACCTTTTACCTCTGTCATTTGGGAGGCGATCACCCCTATACATGTTCCAGTTCCACCATTACCACACCACTATATCCGTCGACCCCCGTCTGTTGATGGTCACCGCTCATCATCTGGCATGCATGAGGTATGCTTTGATAATATAGTTTCTAATGATGGGTCTAATGGTCTACCTGAGCAGGATTCTTCACAAGAAACAGAGGTTGATGCTGCAGATTTAGACCTACCTATTGCACTTCGGAAGCAGAAGCGTAGATGTGCATCAAATCTTATTGCTTCTGTGGTATCCTTTGATCGCTTGACTGGTGATTTTCAGGAATTTTGCAGTTACATTATCAGCAGTGGCAATTCCAAAGAATTATCAAGACGCTCTGAAGGATAGCCGATGGCGGTTGGCTATGGAAGAAGAGATGGCCGCTCTTCAGTCTAGAGGCACTTGGAGCCTTGTTCCTACTCCTTCTGGAGTATCTACTGTGAGTTGTAAATGGTGTTTATGGTTAAGCAGAATGCATATGGCAGCATCAATAGATACAAAGCATGCCTGATTGCACGTGGGTTTACTCAGACATACGGGGTGGATTATATTGACACATTTTCTCCAGTTGCCCGTCATTCCACCTTAAGGATTCTTCTTTCTATTGTTGTCATTCAAGACTGGTTGTTAGTTCAACTAGATGTCAAGAATGCATTTTTATATGGTGATCTTCAAGAGGAAGTCTACATGCAACAACCACCTGGATTTGCTGTTGAGGGGGAGTGTTCACAGGTGTGTAGACTTCATAAGGCAATTTATGGCCTTAAACAGAGTCCTAGAGTTTGGTTCCAGAAGCTCTCAGACTTATTCGAGAAACATGGGTACAAACATTCAAATGCAGATCATTCACTTTTTGTACAGAAAACATCCGCAGGTATGGTTGCTATCATGGTATATATGGATTCTCATTACATGAGATGAAATACGAGGAATTGAGAAGGCCAAAGAACTTTAGGTTTGAGAATTTGCCAGAAATCAACGAGGGCTTGTGATGACCCAAAGAAAATACGTCACTGACTTGCTAAGTGACACGGGTATGCTTGGGTGTCGACATGCCACCACACCCATGGATCCAAGCATGAAACTATAGGATGATGATACGGATGAGGTTGATAAGAGGAGATAAAAAGAGCTGGTAGGAAAACTTCTTTATGTAACCATTACCAGACCCGATATTTCCTTTGCTGTTAGTCGGGTGAGCCAGTTCATGGAGCAACCACGTCAGATCCATATGGATGCTATACATATGATACTCATACATCTTAAATCATCTCCAGGCGCAGGTCTACTGTTTAAAAAGGGCAAGGAGGTCACCATCTTAGCATGTGTAGATGCAGATTATGCAGGGTGCCCAAAGGATAGGGAATCCACGACTGGATTTGCTGTGTATGTTGGAGAATCCTTGTCTCATGGAGGAGAAAGAAGCAAACGGTTGTAGCTAGATCTAGCGCTGAGTCTGAATATAGGGCTATGGCCCAGTTTAGTACAGAAATGATGTGGGTTCGATCCGTTCTTACATATCTATATATAGAGGTTCCCCTTCCTATGGCACTGGAATGTGACAATCAAGCCGCTATATTTATTGCAAACAATCCAACATTCCATGAGTGCACCAAGCATATCGAGGTTGATTGTCACTATGTACGGGATATGATTAAGAAAGGTTTTATTTCCACATCTCATGTTAGCACGGGAAATCAAACTGTCGATATCTTCTCCAAGGCCTTAGAGGACCTTTTCAGAAGTGCTCGTCCAAGCTCAGCATGATCGACATCTATGCTCCATCTTGAGGGGAGTGTAGAGATATAACTGTTTATGTTATTTATTTCCGTGTTTCGTACTATTTCTTAATTTCCTACTTATGATTATCTTATGTAATTTACGCGTAGGCTACTCTCCTATATAAGAGAGCCTAGGGTTCATGGAATAAACATCTCGTTCTATTTTTTCTCAACAAGTAAGATTTGGCGAAGGTGTACAAATGTATATGATTACCTTGAATTATGGGTATGATCCTTTGTTGTGTAAGATTTTTGTTGGTATCGGTGTGCACTCATCAATGCAAGTACAATCAAACCCTAGATCTTGAATTCATAGCCATATTCTAGAATAAGGCTGTTTGAAATTGTTTGTCATTTGTTATTGGGTAATCGGGACATTATTCTCATTTGTTTGAACTGTCTAATTTTGTTCAAATCTTCATAACCTTCTTTTCCACTGATCTAAGTGTTTCCTTTGGATGCTCTGAAATCGAAATTTTGTATACATGGAATGCTCTGGTCTACAAAGCTGCTTTCCTTGCTTTCTCTGACTATACATTATGCTCGGTATAGTTATGCAACAGTTTCGTCGTGGTTTTTCTGCACCTTGAAATCAGAAAAGAAAATCGTGAGTTTGGCTATCAGGAGTATCTGTCGAGTGAATGCTTGTGGAATGATGGAATGCAATAGGGATGAGGCTCTCAAGGCGAGAGAAATAGCCGAGATGAGATTTGAAGCAAAAGATATAATTGGTGCCAAGAAATTTGCCATCAAGGCTAAGAATCTCTGGCCAGATCTAGATGGAATAGGTCAGATGTTAGCTACTCTTAATGTGCTTCTTTCAGCAGAAGCAATAATAAATGGCGAGAGAGATTGGTACGCGATTCTCTCCATAAACAGTTTAGCTGAAGATGAGATTGTGAAGAAACAGTATCGGAAGTTAGCCCTGATCCATCATCCTGATAAGAACAAGTCAGTTGGGGCTGAAAGTGCTTTCAAACTTATTTCTGAGGCATGGAATGTGTTGTCCGATAAGACAAAGAGGAGGATTTATGATCAGAAAAGGACTCAAGTTGCTCAGCCAAAGTTTTCTCAATTGTATGGTTCCTATGGTTTATATCATTTTGCTAATGGTGCAGCATCTACCTTCAGAAACCGTAAGAGCACTGCTCGAAGAAGTATGGGCTCCTCCACAAAAATGCCCTGCTCAGCTCCATCTCCCAAACGAAACACTTTCTGGACTTCATGCAACCTCTGCAAAATGCAGTATGAGTATTTCAGGATCTATCTTAACGAAAACCTTTTCTGTTCCAATTGTCAGGAATCCTTTTTGGCAACTGAAATAACAAGTCCAGCAAGTTTATCTAAACTACCTGCTCTTCGGTCTACACAATCTTCTTTCGACAGTAGAGATACTTCTAATCAGGGAAGAAATGACTTTTCCTATGGAACTGATTCTACAAAATTCCATAATATCACCAATCTTGAGTATTTCAATAGTTCAAAATTCCACTGGGGTGCTTTTTCTAGAACAGCTGGAGCAGCCAGTGCTGTTGCCTCATCTTCTGCTGCCGCCCTAGCTGCAACCATGGTACATCAGACTTACAAAAAGGTGAGACGTGAGCGAGAAGAGAAACAAGCGGCAGCTAGGAGAGCCGTGTCTGCAAAAAAATCATGCTTCAAAGCGAACTGCTAATAGTATATCTAAGGGAACCTGTGGCATTTTTAATGGCTGTATTTCTGAAAGAAATCAGTCCGTTCTCTCTAATAATGATACGCCTTTTAAGAAAAAAGAGAAACATAAACAGTGGTGCTATTTACAACTATGAAATAGAGAGGACTGATGAGAGGAGTAAAAGTTCAAATTCAAGTTCAAGTTTAGATTCTCATACTTTCACAATTGGAATCAATGATGGAGATTGTGGAGTTTTCGGTTTAGGTCGGGGAACACTGCAAAAAAGTAAGGAGCTTCAGTTGGGGGTTCTCTCACCTGGAGATTCAGACGGTACTAGTGCAAAAAGCCAAAAAGTTAGTCCTCAAAAAGTTAGATGAATGTAACTTCGGGGAGGCAACTATGCGAAAGGACAGTTTCAGCAATGATACAGAAACAGCAGACCCGATAAACTATAGAAGGTTATTTATAGCAAATATAAAGATAGAAGCAATTCAAAATCAGGATATTCTGGACACCGTGTGTTTAGCAATCTGCATTAGATGATGTACCTGATACGGTGTGCATGATTTTTAGAAGGATAACATGTTAGGTTCTCCGAGCATTTTGAATCTGGGCTACATTTTGCATCAGGGGGGGATATTCGTATTTACATCATCTGATATAAGAAACCATTCTTTTTGCCATTGGTAGAACTATATAACACAGTACTATATTAAGTTCAGCTAAAGCTAGGTTGGAATGGGTTTTTGGTGGAGCTTGTGGAGAATTGGAGCCACAAAATGCAGGTTCAAAGCTCATAACAGTTTTTCCTTATAAAATGGTAGCTAGCTGCATGTGGTTTTGGGAAAATTTCCTCTGAAAGGAGTCAGAGCTAGCTTCTTGGTTGTGTTATGCCGAGATCTAATGAGACAATAAAATGCTGGATGTGCTTAATGACCTTATTCGGGGGCTTGGATGGATGGTATACCCCTTAGGAAATAGTTGATAGACACATTCTCAAAGAAAGTTTACGGTATTGCATTAGATTTAATTCACGTGATAATTTTAAGGATGGAAGGGTTTATTGAAATATCTGACCAAGAAGAATCTCTTGCTTGCTGAAATTGGCTTTTCAATGTCACAACCCATCTGTTGAACAAGCTCCTCTTTGAGTGAATGCCCCTTCCTCTAGCTTCTGGTGGGTTATATCGGAGTGATCTTGGCTAAATTCGACATGGGTGGAAGCTACATCCATTGGTTCCTGTTATGCTGTTAGTGCATCTGCACTTGATCCATGATACATGGCATGGAGGTAAATAATTCATCACTGACCTTGTTTACCGTTGGACGCCGTTTGGTGAAAGTATTTGTTCTTGGTAGATGATGCTACCAATTCTGGTACATGGGAATGCACAATAGAGTTCCTTCATGGCTATATTATTTTTTTGATCTTCAGCTAACTATCATTCCATTATTTTTGGCGTTACGTTGATTCGACATCAACATCAACATCTTGAATGCATGAAACAACAATAACAAAGCTTTTTACCGCATTAAGTAGGGTTGGCTACATAGATTCTTTGCCTCCACTCAGATCTATCTTTGGTCATTCTCGGACTTAGATCCAAAACTAAGACCCGTTCGGATAGTCTCATTCCAACACTTCTTGAGCCTTCCTCGCACTTTCTTAGCCGACTCAACATCCCAAAACCCGCATCTTCTAATTGGTGCATCAATCGACCTCCTTTGGAAATGGTCATGCATCCTAAATGCATATCCCAAGAAATTTGGCATGTGACAGGGATATGCAGAGTTACTACACACAAGAATGACACAAGGCAATAGACTCTGGTGAGAGGTAGTTGCATTGTGCAATTAACAGTGGAGATGGAGAGTGTGAGTGGTGAGAGTTGGCAAGTGAAGGCTAGTTTCGTGAGGGATGAGGAGAGGATGTTCTTGAGAAGTATGAGAGGTAGTTAGGGAGCCATGTATAGGGGAAGCGAGAGATAGGGTTTGACAATGGAAGACTTTATTGGTAACGTGGTACTCTTGGAGAATGGCTTTTCAGTGCGAGAGGCGTGAGCTTGCAGGAGGCTAAATTTCTTCTTTCATAGAGCATGAAGAACATGGTCCTCCTGATCCAATATATCCAATCCTTTTTGTACCTGTTGGGGTTTTGGACCCGAGTGCTGAGCCCGCTCCAACTCCAGACGCAGATGTTGGTGCTAGAAGTGCTCGACTTAAAGAACTTTCTTGTGGAGGAGGTATCCCCCTCGAGGGTGACCGAGACGTCTAGGTAAGGTGGTACTATTGGGGAAGAAGGGTCTACATTGACTGTTGATTCCATGATGGATGTAGGTTCTATAACAATGGAAGTGTCTTCCAACAGTACAAGGGGTGAATCCCTAACCCCCATTGTCGGAGAGGCCTAATGGGAAGAGGACTAAAGACACCATCGAAGGAAGAGACATGGAAAGGATCCTTCATGTATTGCCTCGAAAGCACCTCCAATGAATTCGAATCTTAATGTACCTTTAGCAAAAATGTCGGTGGCACTCTTGTCGGGAGTGGTACTGGCTTTGGGGAACCAATTGGTGCCTAAATAAAAGTCCTAACTTGGAATGTTAGGGGTATGGGGACCCGGAAAAGAGATTTATCGGGTCAAGGCTGCAAGATTGGTTTTGTGATGTGGCTCTGCTTCAAGAAACAAAATTGCATGGACTAGGGTTTTGTAGAATTCCTGGGAGCTCTTAATCTAGCATGTGGGACTATTATTGCATGGAAGAGTTCTTCCTTTATGCGCCTTTCTAAACATAAGGGGGGATTTATCCAGTCAGTTCTCCTCCAAAACTTGTCATCTGTTATCTTTTGTATCTATGGGCCAAATGCGCCACCTTTGAGAGGAGAGTTGTGGACGGATCTCCGCATCGGCAGAGAAAGATTCCCCGCTATGCATGGTTGGTGGGAGGTGATTTTCACATTACACTTCTCTCTTCGGGGCCTCCTCAACTTGGGGAAGGGGGGCCAGGATCCAAGATCCATAGAGTTTGTAGAAGTGATTGATAATCTCCATCTCAAAGTAGTTGATGCTTCACATACTTGATATACCTGGCAAAACACAGAATCTCGGTCTCATATTGATCGCTTTTTGGCTCCCTCTGAACTGCTAGAGGATTTTTATTGGTGGATTTACTTGCAGAGGTGTGGCGATGGGTTTGTCGATCGGGATGAAGGTGAGAGAGAGTCTGAAGTTGACTGGGGTTGATTGAAGGGAGGAGATATCGGGAGGAGTTGTCTGATCAGAAATGGAGGATATAGAGTGAGGGAGAGGAAGTTGGTCGTTATTTCGAAGAAGATAGAGGCATGGTTGTTTGGCCGTTGGAGGGTGACAATCATAGGTTGCACAAAGGAGGTGGAGATAGCTAGATGTAGGGGATAATGGGAGGGCTGTTGGATCTTCCCAGATCCATCGGTTCTGATGGGGCATGGCATGTATGGGAGAGGGGTTCTGATTATGGCTGTTGGGTCGAAAGTTGATCTAGGAGCTGAATACTTCCATGATTTCTCTCGTAGGGTGTTTCTGTCAAACGTTAGAGATGGAAATATTTATGGGCCACTCCGCTTTCTGAGCCATACACAAACGACTTAGTGCGAGATGCCACTTTTGGGGAGGTAAAGATTGTGGTCCGGGATCTGAATGCGGATGGTACTAATGAACTTGATGGTTTTCCTCTGTTCTTCTATAGGAAGTTATGAGATGTTGTTGTAAGGGATGTTCTTGAGGTGGTGTAGGAGTTTCTCGAGGGAAACTCAGGTTTTGACATGATCAACAAGGCTTTCTTGTTTCTTCTACCCAAGAAGGAGGTGCCCGAAAGGGTGGAAGATTTCTGCCCAGTTGCACTCTCCAAACTGCGATCTATCATGTGGTGGCCAAGCTACTGGCTAACGAAGTTAATGTTGTTATGAATGACATCATCTTTCTAGTAGAATATGCTTTTAATTCAGGGAGGCAAATTGTGGACAGTTGGCTATGGCCATGGATATTATTACCGATGAGAAGAGACATCACACACATGTGTGGCATGACTTATGGTACAATAAACTGGCGTTTCCTTTAGTCAGTAATGGCCATGTGTGATTTCCCATACTTATGGATCACATGGATGAAAAGATCTATTACTACGATCTCCTATTCCTTGTTGGTTAATGGACACCCTGAGGAGGTTTTTTTCAGTCCTAACGTGGAGTTTGACTGGGTTGCCCTCTGGTCTAGTGTTGTAAAAGTCGTCCGACTAGCTTGACTAGTAGGTCCGACTAGTCTAGTCAGTGGGGTGGCCGACCGAGTACCGACTAATTCCGACTAGGTACACTAATTGATCAATTTTTGTTTGTTGATACTATATTTTTTTTCATGTTTTGCTTTTTTTATAAGAAAACTTATTTTAATATGCTTAATGTTTTATTTAAATTCAAGTACTCCTTTTATATTATGGCAATATAAAAATGTGCAAAGTCTTTGTAAATATATGTATAAAAATGAGTTATATATTTAAAATAATCATAAAATTCAGCCAATTAAAGCCCGACTAAATCCGATTAGTCACCCGATTGTTGATTAATCCTTAGTCAGTGACCCAATTGACCGAGTACCGACTACCGACTTTTGCAACCTTGCTCTGGTCCCTATGCTTTTTGTTGTAGTTGATGTTCTGGCTTGTATGACGAGCCAATCGACTCAACATGTCTTCACTACTGGTTATTCTCTTAGAGACATCCATCCCTCTCCAACAATATGCTTACAATATGATTTTATTCGTAGAAAGTGGCAGAGATGAGGTGCTTGGCATGCCAACGGTGCTTGAGATCTTTGGTGGGGGGGGGGTCTCTGGCCTTAATTTAAACTGATAAAAGTCAATGATAATCCATTTTGGCATGTCTGACTCTGACGTGGATGACTGCAACAAGGGTTGGGTACCTCGTGTGGATCTCCTACTGACATGTGGTAGACTCAGAATTGCTAATTGGCTACTGTTAATCGAGAAGATGGAGAAAAAGCTTTGTAGTTGGCATGCATATTTACTTTCGAGGGATGATCATTTGGTTCTTGTGAAGTCATTCCTTGCAGCAATTCCCATCTTCTTTATGTCATCGAGTCTTCTCCCCATTGGTATCCGTAGTCGCCTTGAACAGATTAAGAAAAGATTCTTTTGGAGCCAAACTAGCCAAGAAAATGTAGGGGTACATCTTGTTGACTGGGATATCATCACGCTTCAAAAAGATGAGAGGGGCCTTGTGATTTCTCGTCTGGAAATCATGACCATAGCACTTCTAAAATGGATCACACGAATCTGGGGCAGAGAGGATGATCTTTGTTGCTGACTCATCCATAGAATTTATGATATATGTTCGCATGATCACTGACACCATCTCGTGTTTCTCCTTGTTTTGGCCTCAAAAGAAATCAACTGCATTAGAGAACAATTTAATAGGCTCAATGCAGAAGTAACCGGCTACATTTCACACAATAGTCAACCGAGAAATAAATTTGTCAAAGGGAAAGCTTTGTATAAACATTAGATGGAATGAAGTGATGCGAATATATGTGATTAACATTTCATATTCAGTTAATTAAATATGTGTGAGTTCAAAAAGAAATCGAAGCTGGTAGGTAGGTAACTGAAATTGATGGAGTGCTGATGAACTAATAAAAAAATTAGCCAATTAATTTGGAGAAGGCTCTAATGCTCCACATGATTTTTATTTATATGGAGAAGGCTTATGATTCTGTTCCACATGAGATATTTTGGAGAGTTTTGGAGAAGCGACAAGTACCTGTCCTATACATTAACCTCATAAAGGATATGTATGATATTGCTTCATCTTGTGTAAGGATCCAGTCAGGGAAGATGACTATTTTGACATCAATATTGGTCTGCATCAAGATTAAGCTTTGAGTCCATTCTTTTTCACTTTGATTATGGACGAGTTGACTAGTCACATTCAGGATGAGAGACCTTGGTATATGTTATTCCCTGATGATATTGTATTGATTGGTGAGATTAAAGATGCAGTAAATGAGAAGCTTGAGATCTCGAGACATGCATTAGAGACTACATGATTTCTTATAAGTAGGGCTAAGATTGAATATATAGAGATGGAAGCAACAATGAAGGAATCGAGGTGAAGATTGGTGACGATAACATTGAGAAGAAAGATTCTTTTAGATATACGGGATCTAATTTGCAACATGATGGAGAAATTGATGGAAATATTACTCATAGAATAAATGCAGGTTAGATAAATTGGAGAGGAACATCTACTGTTCTATGTGATAAGAAAATTTCATTGAAAATCAAAGGAATTTTATAAAGCAGCCATGAGACTTGCTATGTTGACCTGTGAACCATAGACATGTGCAGAAAATGGCAGTAGCAGAAATGAAAATGCTAAGATGGATGTGTGGACATACACACACACACACACGTGTAAAGATCTGATTCGGAATGATGCAATCAAAACGAAAGTTGGCGTAGCTCCGATCCAGGATAAGATGCTAGGAAACCGCTTAAGGTGGTCCGACCATGCAAAAGAGGTTGGCTGATGCACCGGTTGGGAGATGAGAGTTTTGGGATGTTGAACCGGTTAAGTGAGAGCGAGGAAGGCCCAAGAAGTATTGGAATGCGACTATCTGAACCGTGAGTCATAGCTCTATAGCTGCTTTTCATTCTAATATCACTGTATTTAATATAATAAAAGTTTTGAAAAGAGTTGATTTATATATTTTTTCCACTTCACACTTAAAATACATATGCTTGCATGGATTGATATTTGCTTTGTGAACTCGTGAATAGCAAGTGTAGACGACATACCTAAAGGGCAGCGGCAGTAGGGGCTGTCATGTCATTGAGATCGACAGGGTTAGTGGTTGAGACTCTAACTTACCTTTAAATAAGGGGTTCTATGTTTAATAGGACTTTGAATCTACAATATCATATTTACGAGCACTACGTATCAACCAATTAAACTATAAACCCTAACAGGCAGTTACATGCAATTTGCTCACTTCCAGAAGAACGGACTCCTCTTGAGGAGGCTGGCAGGGAGTTTGCCCGGGCCAAAAAGGGTGAATGAAAGAGGCGAATTCCCAACGGCTGAGTCTATAGTTGTTTTTCATTCTATTGTTGGGTCAGTCGAGTTCAGTGGTTTGTCCTTGGGAACAGAAAACATCCTTTACCGTCAACTCCTATCTTCGTTGGAGAGATGTGTTCATTGACAGGTGGGTGCTAATGTTATATTAGATGACTACAATAAAGGTGGTCTACAACGTCGTATTTGATTTTACTCAGTGGTGGTTAAGGTAGATGACTAAACCCCTGGGAGTATTAGCCATGTATTGAACTTTAAGGATGAATTAAAAGTTTGATACAAGAGGCGTTGCTCTATTTGAGATTAGAATAAAAGGATCCCGTTGGCGTAATTTGACTGGAAATACATTGAAGCGTGACAAAGGATTTCAACTGAATCGCCGTCAAAATTAAGGGGGTATGTCGACATGATTAGTAGTGGAGATTATCTTTAAGTTTAAATTAGACAAGAAGGTAGGCTGTTTATCATTCATTTAGAACTAGCAATATTTAACTATGTGATCTCATATATAAGTTGCATTTAGTTTAGTCAAGATTGGGATGTAATGCAGACGAAAGTATGAACTTGACGTAGTTCAGAGATCCAGCAAGGCTACCTATTTGGAAACTAGGTTAACCTTGGGTAAGCTGGCTACCCGTATATACACCTTGTTTGGTTCAGGATTACCTTCAGTTGTATGGATCTCACATTTTCTTTGTTATAATATTTCTAACCATCTTCAAATAAAAAATTAACATCAAAAGCATATTATTATAATCATATAAATATAAATATAACACACACAATGTAATATCACATCAAATTTATCATGCGAACCCTCTTAACCATCTAAACAACTACTATTCACAGAAAGGTTACCCATCTGGCTAACCCTTTGGGAGATAGTTACTATAGTCCAACCCAATATTGTTACCAAACATGCAAAGAAACTGTATTTAGGCATTCATTTGAAGGCCTAAGACCTCCTCTCCGAACCCTACAATACCTCCTATGTAAACGCCTTTTGGCCTCGTCTTTTTTGTATGCACGAGTTAGTCAAACACATAACTACCATCAATGGCTTAATCACATATTTATCTGGATTATCATGGTTATGTATACTCAAGTTAACATGATTACACAAATGATTAATTACACAATAACCATATTCGAAACATATAAACAATCACATAATTTAATAATTGATTTGTTGATTTATGATGCGGAAATGAGTGAAATCCGAAAACAGCAAGAACATAAACCATATGTAATAGCATGACCAACCAACAAATGGAAAAAATTTAGGATAAAAAGTCACCACATCGACTTTTAAAGACTTATCTTAAAAAAGATTTCACTCCCACCACCGGTGCATAGAGTCAGATGATCTACTCCCTTAGACATAACAACATACAATCGAGGTCAGCATACTTTGAAGAAGATTGTCTTCAAAAGCACCTAAGGCCCTGTTTGTTATGCATGAACAGAGGAGAGAATGAAATCACCATTCTCCTGTCGATTCCATTTCTGTGTTTGTTAGACCATATTAAGGCAGGAATAGCGATTACAAAGGAAATCCAATTCCCTCATACATGAGAATCACCATTCCAAGGTACCCCCTAGGAATTGGGATTTCATTCCTTAGAAATGCTAATGAATGTATTCTTAAATTTTTATAGTTAATATATCACTGTTACAAATATATGGTTATGAACATAGATATATGATTTTCTTTTTTTCATATTTCTCTGGACACAGACATGGATATGATTTTTTTGATATGGATATGTGGTCATTAACATGGATACAAATATATGGATGTAAAGATCGGATAAATTATAAATATATGCATACATGGATTCTGACATGGATATGGGTTTTTTTGGATACGGATATAGATACGGTTCAATTTTTTTGGATATGAATACGAATATGAATACAAGATATTCTACGAATACATATATATTAAATATATATCTTATATGGATAAGATATATCAGATATGATTTTTTTCCGGATACGGATGCGAACATGGATATGTTTTTTTTCAGATATGGATATGGACATGGATATAGGATTTCTTCTAATATGATATGGATAAGGATGCAATTTTCATTTTTTTCTAATAAATGAATATTGATTATATTCTAGCGAATTCATATATGGACATGGATATAAGTTTTATTTTTTTGCAGATACATATATGGACATGGATGAGGATTTGTTGGGGGGAAGCATATGTGGACATGGAAATGAGTTTTTGTTTTTTGCAGCTATAGGTATGGGTGCATATGCCATCTTTAGTTTTTTAGTGGATATATATACGGATATGGCAATGTATTTTTATTTTTTTACGAACATGGATAGCCATGACATTTTCATTTTTTAGGATATGGATATAGGTATATTTTGGACATCGACATGGATATGGTTTTTTTGGACATGGATATATGGACACTGACATGGATACGAATATATGGATGCAAAAGATTGGATAAGTTATAAATACATGCATATATGGATAGTGACATACATATTCGATTTTTTTTGCACACACACACACACACACACGCACCCACGCACGCACGCACCCACGCACGCACGCCCGCCCGCCCGCCCGCCCGCACGGACACACACACACACACACTGATATATATATATATATATATATATATATGGTTCAATTTTTTGGACACATAAACAAATATGGTTATAAGATATTCCTGCGGATACGAATACATAGATATATATATATATATATATATATTAAATATATCTATTATATGGATAAAATATGTCAGATATGATTTTTTTCGAATACGTATAGAAACATTGATATGTGTTTTTTATTTTTTTCCTGGATATGGATATGGGAAGAGATACACGATTTTTTTAATATGGATATAGATACGGATGTAATTTAAATTTTTCCTAAGATATGGATACTGATTATATTCTAACGGATACATATACAGACATGGATATGGGCTCTACTTTTTTTACGGATACAGATATAGATATGTATGAGGATTTTTTTTGCGGAAACAGATGTGGACATGAAAATGTGTTTTTATTTTATTTTTGCAGCTATAGATATGGATACTGATACCATCTTTAGTTTTTTTCGGATATGTATAAGGGTTACATTTTAGTGGATAATTATACTGACATGGATGTATGTTTTTATTTTTTTGTGAATACGGATACCCATACCATTTTCAATTTTTTAGGATATGGATATAGTAACATATACATATATGGATATATCAAATATATCAATTGCATGGAAAAAATCAAAGTAATTTTCATTTAAATTTGATTATTGATTCCTTATATGAATTATATCAATTATATGAAAAATAAGTTGGAGGATACCGATTATTTTTTTCTCCTTAACGACATATATCAAAGGAAGATTATTTTCTTTCTATTCTTTTCCCTTTCCAAACATAAGAAAGAAATGCATCTCATAATAAATATTTCAATTCCTAACACGAACTAAACAACGGAATGGAGAATTTTATTCCTTTTGATTCCATTTTTAATTCCATTCTTGTCTTGATTCGATTCCATTGTAATTCCTTTCCATACAAACAAACGAGGTAAGAGAATAATAACCGAGAGATAGAAGTTATTCAGTGGGAAAAACAAAAGAAGAATGCATATTAGATGATAATTTGAAGGCCAAATTACGGGAATACACAATACCCTTTCATGGAGAAGAAATCAATAATTGCTATATTTTTGACATGCACACATGTTATACTCCTATAAAAACTAATGGAATTTGCAAAATATCTATGGAATACAAAACATTGGTCTTCAAATTTAATCACACATATTAGTTCATTGAAAATTTTACAAAGCAAATTGTAGGAAGACAGTCAAGATCTGAATTGACTCTATCAAGCTCAAGCAAGACTGGTATCAAGCACACGTGTGTGTCCCGGCCAAACGTCCCTTTAATTTTTTGGTACATGGCTTAAGGATGGTTTCATATATGAGTCCTTTAAATCTCTCAGAAATTCCGGATAAAGTTCCAAACCTTTAAAAAACAAGCTGAATAAACTAAAAATGTTCCCATTTTTTCGAGTGTCCTTGTGGACCAAGAAGAATTAGGCCATAATATCACATTTTCCCATTGTTAGAGATCACCAAATAAAGGTCGTATGAGCATGGAAAGAGGATCTAGATCACAAATACTACAAGCTTGAGTGTGGAAGTGTATAATGACCTGCAAAATGCGCATGCAGAATATTAAAAAAAATGCAGACAGTCCAAACACAATGGCAGGCGTGTTGATCCACACCAAAATAACATGTGTGTATGTTTTGGCACCCGATGATTCTTTATCTAATAAGAGGAAAGAAGAATAAGATACAATCTTACTCATTCCATCACTGACCTTTTGATGACTGAGATTTTGCAAGGGTCTAGAAATCTCACAAGACGAGAGATCCAATTGATGTGGTGACCGCTCATGAAACCCCAATTAATCAACAATCAACCCAAAAATAAATCAAGAAATGAAATAAAAATTTGGAGTTAAAATTTATTTTATTTAACTCTACTAAAGATATGTAGAGTACAAGTAATGTAGATTGTCGAATACAAGAAGCAAAATTGGTAGATCAGGCAAATGAGTGCAAATCAGATTGTGTGGTCTTCTTGTCTAATGCTTTTATGTGGATTTTTAATTTTATATATTTTATATATTTTTATAATTATATTTTATATTTTGTTTTTAATTTTATATTTTTTATATTTTTTTATATTATCATATTTCTATATTTCTTTTTCTTTTAAATATATAATAAAGGATATATAAAACTATATATACAATAGATTAACATAATTATAAATGTAAAAAATGTAAAAATATAGAAAATAAAATATTTTTGTTTTTAAATTTTTTTACTATTTTTGTGATTTTTAGGAAATTATACTAATTTTTATGTATTTTTAAAGTAAAAAATACCCTAAATCAAGGATTAAAAAATATAATGAAATTGAAATGGAAATTAAAAACAGAAAATTAACTCTAAAGCTCTCCAAATTAATTTTAATTTAAACAATAATATAAAGTAAATTATAAAATAGAAAACAATATTTTGAAAATTTCAAGATTTTTTTAGATTTCTATAAAGGTTTTTGGGGTTTTTCAATTTTAAAGACTTTGCTTTTTATATTTTCACGATTTTTGGTCTGAAGCCTGAGAATAGTTAAATAAATATAATATATATTTTTTAGGAATATTGCAAAATGATTTTATATTTTTTGATATTTTCTAAGTCAAATAAGAATAATTGTACTCTAGATGATTTTTAATAAATACTAAAAAGTCCTAAATTACAAAATTGTACAATAAAAAATGTCCACCTATTTTTTGGTAATTTTTATAGTTCGAGAACTATAATTAGTAATATGGGAAAACGCTCAAAAATACATGAACTGGCAGGTACACATATGCAATTAAGATAAAAGTTTAGGGCCTTTATGCAACTCTCACAAATTAATATAATGAGAATAAAATATTCTTAGGCCAAAACAAAATGTAAGAAGTTGTGGAGCTCTCCTGCAAAATGCCCACCTCACGTAGGACCGCACGTGAGGTAAGCTGGCGTGGTTTGATTTACAAATAAAGAAAGTTCATGGGCCTTTTCACAAATATTATAAAAACAATTAAACAACAAATTAAAGATTCATTTTGAAATAGTAAATACAAAAATGCGTTGGGTTTAAGTTGCAAAATGCCCAAACGTGATGCGAACACATGGTTCGATCAGCTTCACTTATACACGTGGTGTCCTACTGTGTGACGATGACGGTTTGCCTTGAACGCCAAGGATTAAATCCCAGCTCCTTATCTAATGACTGCGAGGAAAAGGATTGAACGTAGGCTAGATGATCTGGAGATGATACGCTATCCAACGACTTTAGACCCCTATAAGAATAGGGAAGAACAAGGCAGGGGGTCGAATTTCGATCGATGGTGTGGCACAGCTCCAGCGGTCTGAATCTGCTCCACGAGCCGCAATAGGGAGGTGGAGGTTCCCTCTATCCGCTGAAAGGTTCAAAATGGGTTGGAGATCGTCGGAGCCTTCCCACAAAGTCAGATGATGTGAGAGATACTAGGTACCTCCATACATGCTCAAAATCGCTCCATCTTGACTTTAGCTTTCCAAAAACCTACGCAAACGGTTAATGGTTCGAGGGCAAACTACCTCGACCCCGTAGCACATGAAATGGGTGGTCGGCGAAGATGATGGAAGTGCTCTGACGAGGTGAAGGTGGTAGTGCACCCAAAGCCAGATCCACTATGGATATGGTGGATAGGAGGTGCGATAGGCGTGCAAGAAGTGAAGAGGAAAAAGAGGGAGTGGTTTGGTGCATTGGGAAACGAGGGTATGAAAATGGAGTGTTCGTCGAAACTAGCCTCCGACGAACGTCGAATCTTGTGATTTAGATTGAACTACGTAATGAAAATCCAAAATAAAGCTGGTAATCAATCTAGGATTAAAACTAATCTAAAAGGCAATAAAAGAGTACCTCAAATGGCTGGAAAACCATGAGATAGGAATCACGACGTCCAGATGGCCGGAGATGGGTGGAAGTCGACTTTGACCTTGCCTGGATTCGTTGCGAAGGGCTGGAGAAGGCGCTGTCACTACCTTCGATTTGGAGCACCAGCAAGGAAGGGCCAAGGTTAGGTCAAAGGGATTCAAAATGGGAGAATGAGCTCGGATGGGTTTATGTACATGATGATAAGGGATATGGGAAGATCGATGTCCAACGGGCGGAGCAGGGCTCTAATCCTTGATGGATCACACTCGTGTGATAGTGGGTGGATCGAGGACAAAAATCCCAGAGGAATCAATCCAAAAAGATGCATGGATTGAGATGCAAAAATCGAAGAAGTCGGGGGGCAAATAAGGTTCTGATAGAACAATAATATAGTGAAAAGAGTTTACCGAAGTCAACTTTTGGCCCCCTGATTGGTCCACGTGGATCAATAAAAAAGGTAGGTTAGAATTATTTAGAATTATAAAATAAATAATAAAATATTTTATTAGAATAAATTTATAAAATAAAATATATTTTATTATATATATTAATTTATTATGATTTTTATTTATTTTTTCAAATTACAAAAATCGAATAGAGGAAGAAGAAAGAAGAATGTAAAGAGAACTGGAGTGTGATCGGTGTAATCACATCTCCTGTGAAGCCTGTCCAGTTTAGTCAAGTATCCACTAAGATAATGCAAGCTTTTTGAAGCTTGGACCATTGTGGCCAAATTGGTATTTGGTGTATTTGGCTTATTTTTGGTAGAAATGATTGTTGCACTACATAAATCTTTTATGCCCTGGCGGATATAGCATCTTTTCATTCCGTTTTGGGGTCTTGGAAAAATTATGCCAGAAGATCATTCCCTCATCTGAAGTTTTATTTCAAATCCAATCTCTCCCATCTTTAGATGTCAATGCCACTAGACAAGGATGGAAATGCACCATCGAAATGGTCTGCCCTTTGCAGCCCATGCAAGTCGAGCTAAGTACAGAGTGCATGAGTTCAAAATTGGTTCAAATGGAGAAGAGTTAAACGGATGACATCAGGTGTCCTACTTAGGCAATTTCAAGTTGAAATCTGAACATGATCTTATGGAATACAAAGAATTCAGTCTAAAAGACCTAAAGAGTCTCAATTATAGTTTCTAATAAAGTCCCTTTATAATTAAGTCTAATAAGACCTAAACTAAGCTCCATCTTCTGGACTTATATCCATTCAGTTTAAGAATGAGACTTGTTCTAAAAAATGCAAATAAATGCAACAATTTTTTATGAAGTGATTTTTTGGATTAAATATTTAAATGATTTTTAAAGAATTTTGCAATTTTTTATTGAATTTTAAAACTTTTCAATTTTTAGAATCTTTTTGAAAAAGTTAGCAGATTAATTTGATTTATACAAAATTTACAAGAATTATGTATATTTTACAAAGGATTTTATACATATTGTTATATACAAGATTGTACGACTTTTATACAAGATTTACACGAATTTCATTTACCACTTTTATTTAGATATTCAACGAAGCGCCAGCCTCTATGATCCAACTATTGAATCAATGGATGTATGATTATTAAGATGGCCATGGAACATAGCCCTAATTATACTGAGGGACCTTATAGTGCATTCATTCATTTAATATCATACAGGGAGTGAAATAAATCAATAAACATTATTGATATATCAAATATTACAATAACATTTATTGTTGAAATGGTTCGCCAAGGGCTCACATTGCTAATAGATACATTATTAAAAGCTATTGGTGAATGAATATATGATCTTTTATAAAGCAAGAAATGGATCCATGTCTTTGCATCGTGATGGTTTAACACCTTATAGAATATGAAAGATTACATGTTGTTGGTGGAATGCTTGAATAATGATGCAAAGGTTGAATCCAAACTTAAATCAGATCTTGGAAGTGTTGTGGAAATGAGATGTATGTAGGTTAAAATAATGGGAATAAGTTAATGATGGATACGAGAATCATCAATTGTGAATGGATTGATTTCCCCCACCAACTTGTGAATACAGAGAGAATCAATCTCTGGAGTTATGTGCCAACTTTCCTCATCTATTGTCGTGTAGGTATCTCTTTGAATGATGGTTCAATGGTTGGAAGTGGATGCCTTTATTGTAATTGTAACAATGTTTGCGGACCTGTAGGTAGAGGTGTCTTCCGATTTATATTGTTGGCGGTATCGGATCTAAAAAAAATTGAAATAATGGGGTGTATGCTCCTAACAGGGGCATAAGATCTAGAGCTAAGCTGTATCAAGAATCGTCGGAAATGAAGGTTATGGTGGGATAGAAGAGAATGTGAGGAGTAACGGAGTTGAGTCAGTTTCGATGTGGTTTGGGATTTAAATTAAACAAGAAGTGGGTGCCGGCCAGTTCTGGAGGAGGTCATCGGTGCTAAGGTTGGCGGTGGAGGCGGCGGCTTGCGAGTGGTGTGCAGGCATGCGAGGCAAGGCTGAGTTTGAAGATGGTGGCGTACTGCCTAGGTGTCTGCCGGAGGCAGAGTGAAGCTATCGTTGCATCTGGAGGTCGATGGAGGTAGTGAGGTGGAGAAATGATGGGTGCGATTTAGAAAGAAGAGGTCAGGGTTGAAAACAAGGAATAAGAATAAGCAGATTCTCTTGGGATTGAGAAGTGGACGAAGGAAGGAAAAGGGAGAAGAAGATACCTGAAGTCTCGTCGAGGTTGGAGCTGCGATATGAGGCTCTGGTCGTGGCCTCAAATTGTGCGATGAATCACGATTAATCTAGGGCGAGGTCGGATGAGACCTCCCAATGAAGCACTATGCATCGGATCTCACCCTAGGAGTTGGATTCCCTCGTTGTCGCTCTCGAGGTTGCACCACCGTTGTCACCGGGTCACAAACGAAGCCAGAGGCTTTCTCTCTCTCTCTCTCTCGTGATGGCGGATGATGGGACTCATCAATGATGATGGCTTATATAGAGAGGGTTGACCTAATATAAGGAGGATGAGAGGATAACGTGAAGGATGTCCAGCCGTTGTGGAGAGTTGGCGGTCGCTGTACAATGGGCATGGGAGGTTGTGCGTGAAGCGCACCGTTCTGTTGAGGAAGATGATACACACAAGTTGACTGGGAGGAAGGAGGGACCTTCACGTGTGTGGCATGTGAGGTGAAATTTTTTATTTATTTTCCATTTATTTTTTATTTTTTAATAAAATAAAAGGAAAATAAATGCCAAAATGAGTGATACATGGCGGCTCTACGAGCTGCCATGTGTCAACTCTAGAAAATTCAAGGAATGAATTATGAGATAAATATGAAATAAATAGCAAATGACCTCGGATCAAAAAGTGCTAAAGATAAAAATTTCTTGACTTGATGAGATCTACAACTTTCATGAAGAAACCAAGAGCAAAAGAGGTTATTTGTGTAAAGTGATATTTTTAGGGTACTATATGTACATAAATTACCTTGATTTTTGAGTTTTTTTATATTTTGGTGATTTTTAATGAAGATAAAAATCGAGAAAATTTATTATAAAATCAAAGATAAATATTTATATATTAATCGATTTTTTGGATTTTTAGTAAAGAATAAGATAGGAAAATAAAATAAAGAAGAAAAAGTAAGATATTTGTACGGACTCTCAGGGAACACTCAAACTTAGTTAGTTTCTTTGATTTCAGTCTTATTTTGAATTTGGATTTTTATGAATTTTGTTAAAACTTTCATAAAAGAATATAAATTAAAAATAAATAAGAGAGAAAGAGTTAATTATGTACATAAAATATTAGGTCAAAAACGGATAAAAAACAAAACGCACAGAAGAGGCCTAAAACCCAACTTTCACATACCAGCTCTGATATTTATTAAATTAGTCTTGTTTTGAAGATCTTTGAATATGTATTAATTTAAAGTGAGAGACCTAAATCAGATACTTTATGAGGAAGATATGAGTGTTTTAATCTATCTGGTCTGAAATTAGAGTTTTGTCTCACAGGCCAATTATTTGAGTTAATATTTGTTTGTATTTTTCCTTTAATCTTATTAGTAATATGTACATAATGGAGATAGTTTGAGATCAATTGAAGTTAGCATGAATTAGTTAAAAAGTCATGAAGTTGGGCGCCAATGTGAAGATGATTATGAATGCAATTATGGGTGTTAAAATGCAAGTAGTAATTTTACATGCATGAATGATAGAAAATGTAGAATAAATGAAAAAATGCAGCTAATTACTCAAGCACGAAGCTCTATTTTCATTTTTTAGTATGATGAATCAGGGATTCATCAACCCCTACATGCTTAAACCTTGCTCGTCCTCGAGCAACTAAAATGAAATGCAAAAGTGAAATGATTTTGCGTTCCATACCAAAGTCATGAAGAAAAGGTGAAAATGGATCTAGACCCGACCATTTGGATTAATAGTGTGGCGGAACTTCTGTAAGACTTAGGATTTAAAAATCAACAACCCTCAAGTTCTACATATCATTGTAACAGGTTCGCCTCAGAAGTCATCTTAGATCAATCCTTCTCCCAAAGCATATCCCATAAATATTGAACAACTGTCTCGTGTGTGTGAAAGATTTTAGATCTCTCCATCATGAATACAGGACTACCATGTAGACCCCCTCCCAGTAACTCGTCCTCAGGGAGTCAGGTATTTCCTTCAATGGTCTGTCGCGTTGTATTCACAATCAAAAGGGGGAGAAATGAGAAGGGGAAAAGAACTGGAGGGTGACCAGTGTAGTCATCTCTCCTTGTGAAGCTGGCTATTTTAACCAAGTCTCCACTAAGATCTGGAGGTTTTCTTGAAGCTTGGACCTTTTTGATCAGATATTTATTGGGTAATTTGGCTTCTTTTTAGTGTGTATTTTTGGTAACTCTGCATGGATATTTTTGTACCCCTACAGATACGGAATCTTTTTCCCTACATGTTTTGGGGTCTTAGAAGAAATTGTGCCCAGCTTTCCATCCCTTTTCCGAAGCTTTATTTCAACACATACTCTGGTCTTTAGATGTCCATGCTACTAAAAATGAGACCCACACAATCTTCCAACATCTCGTCTAAATTGAGCTAAGTGCATAGTGCGAGAGAACATATTAATTCCCTACTCAAAAGCTATACCCAGAATTAGGAGACCAAGTTAGACACTACTAGTCAAAGGTTGCACATTGTCATGTGGAACTCAGAGAATTAAGTCAAAAGACTTGAAGATTCAAAAATCCTCTTTCTCGGTGAAGTTCCTCTTGAAATTAGGTAGATTAAGGCCAAGTCAAGACCACTCTCAACTTCTACTCACAACTCGGTTCGGAACTCAATAACTTTTCACTTTGCATATATCAGATATGAAGATGCATATGAGGTACAAGATGATTTTTTTGAATGAATGTAAGAATAATATGCAAGAGTAAGGAGAAATTTTTTTGGTATGTTTTTTTACTTTGTATGCAAGGAAGATATTCTTTTCTTATTCTTTTTTTGATTCATTTTTTTGTGTGTTTTGTTTTTTTACTTTTACCCATCTCATAATTATTGGGTAAAGTAGGATCTATGGGTAAAGTATATATTTAATATATACAAACCCCCCTATACTTAGCGTGTGTTATCTCCTCGAAGCACAAGAAGCGACAAGAAGACATCGCTCGTGCTAAGTGTAGAGACAAAAATAAAAAAGGAGTATAGAAGTGCCCCCTATACTTAGGCTATGGATAACCTAAGTATAGAAGAAAATAAAAAAGTGGAGCAGTCGCGGTCTAGGGGAGAAATGGTCGAATATATACAGGGCATGCATCGGTCCCCCCTATACTTAGTCTTTGGTCAACCTAACTATTGGCCAAGAGTGAGTGTGAGAACTGATGAGATTTGGAGGATATACATATTGAATAAGGAGTAGAATGATGAATAGATAAAAATGGTATCAACACTCCTATGCTTAGGCCTTGTCCTAAGTCTAGGAAGAAAATATACAAGAGAACCGATGGGGGTAGGGGGAAAATGGTGGTCGATGATCAAGACGGTTTACGACCGATCTTTTTCAGGAAATGTGGTGGAAGGGAATACTGATTGGAAGAAGATGAATTAGACGTTTCCCAACCACCGTCGGAGCTGTCATCGAAGTAATAATCAAAGGACATGTCACTCTAATTATACTTATTTTTATCTTTTTTTCTCACTCGCTCAGTTTTTAGTTCAATCTTTTCTTCCTCTGAATATTCAGATGAACAAGAGTCAGTCTGGTCATATAGTATTGTTCCAATATATTAAATGGAACCGGGGGAGTCGGTCTTAGACGAATAACAAAGAGGGATGGGCAATGTCCAACGTGGGTCGACATATGACTTCTTTTCTGATAAGGATGTTGATTCTTCGAACTGAGCTCTCATACTACTCTTATCCTCCGAACATGATGAGTAATCCTTAATAAATACATTTTCTTAAATATTGAAAACGACATTTTTAGTTGGTTTGGGAGGTATTTTTTGTGAGGTGCTGACCATAGGTTCCCTATCAGATGGGTCTCCATATAAATTGTAATATTTTTCTAAGGTCAGCACACGTCCTTTATATTTAGTCTCTGTTGGCTTTACGTGTGTGGACTCAAGGAGATCTGACATAGCCTTGTCTGGGTGTGGTGAATCAGGTGTGTATCTGTTGAATTCATTCACCTTCATAGGTTCGTCAGTCGTTTCAAATGTCTCTCCTTCATTTGAACCTGTGATAAGTGGAGAGGTCTGAACATATGAAGATTCTTCTATGCCACAACTGTCGGTTTCTTGTTCGATTGTCTCCGAGTTTGGTGTGGCCTCTAGAATTGATCAATTTGGTTTGTGTTCGGGAAAATAATGTCTTGGGTCTCACAATTAATAGTCGCTCTAGCGGAAGCTAGAAATGCTTTTCCAAAATAATGGGAGAATCATATATATCTTCTCAGTGTTCATGTCCAGGACAATGAAATCCACTGTATGTACGATACCTTGGAAATTAATGGTGACAGAAATGATTCCTCTCGGTCTTTTTGTGGATCAAACGGGGAATTGAAGGATCACTCGAGACTTTCTGAGCGGTCCAAGTTCGAGTATGTCAAACACAGACTTTGGGAGGATATTCAAGGTAGAATTGTCATCAATCTAAACATTAATAAATTATGTATTCTCAATTTCACAGTCTCCTTGATCAACTGTTTAACTTTTAAGACATTGTTTGTTTGGGTTAGCACCATTGAACTGGCCATAGTGATTAAATTATGTTCTGTTCGAGATCTTTTCTTTCCTGTCTTCTTAGGTGATAATCGATGCTTTACAAATATGAGAAGATCGGGAACATACTTTTTGGCCTTGATTAATGGATGCTCTAAGATCAGACTTTTGTAAAACACTTCCATATTGATGTTGTCCAATTTTTTTGTATTTTTTATTTTTATTTTTTTTTTAAATTTTCACTAAAGTCAGTAAGAGGTTCAGTGGTATGTGATGTTTGTTTGTGGAACTCAGGCACATGATGAGTTTCGGGTTCGTTCTGTGATTGTCTTAATTCCTCTGCGTTGGTGATCATGTCTTTCACTATTTGGCAGACATTAACAAATTGTTCGATCAAAACCTGGATTGTCCTCTTATTTGGCAGACATTAACAAGTTGGTGATTGTCTTAATTGTCCTCTTATCGTCTTATGACTTGGATTTGAGTGACTAGTTAGTTTTTGTGATTAGGGCTTGGTCATGAGTCATATTTCCTTAACGTTGGGTGTCATGTTTGTGGTCAAAGGAAAAGTGGTCATACTTGGGTTGTTAGTCATCCCGAGTAGAGGATGGTTCAAATAGTGAATTTTTGTACATAATAGGGAATCATGTCCCTCGATCAAGGTTGGTTACGTCTATATTCATCCTCAAATCTACTCACTCCATTGTGTCTTCATAGCACATGATCGGTTCTAAAAGCGATTCATATCTTAAATTTTGAACCAAGGGTAGGTGAAGAGAAAGGTGGCTGGGGAGAAACTACTACCGCAAAGAAAGGGTTCCTCTAAAAAGAAGGTGGATACAAAGATTGGGAATTAGTCATGTGAGCACAACCCATGGAGTCTGGGTATGAATGCTAATATTCTGTCATCTTCGAATGGAATGGAAAATATTGATTCGCAAAACCACGATCCGTGTGTGCAAGTGCACTGTCATACAATTCAATACACAAAGGCAACCCCCTTTTTCACCAACTCAACTCAGTGAAGGCTATGAAGGTTCGACCAAATTATCTTGTCTCTTTTAGTTGGCAATAAATATAAAATTAGAAAGAGTTAACAAGCTGTTAGGTGCATGTATTTCCTTATAGACTATCCATGTTCTTATGACTAGTTGGACCTACTTTCAGCTAGTATAGGAGTAAGTACGAACCATATAAATACGGATACCCGTTCCTTGAGGACTAAGGCATCCTCTAAACCTCCCACTATGCTAAGGAAATCCAGACCGTTTACCAGCTATCCGTAGATCCTTACTGAAAAGTAGCTAATCGCATAAAAAGAAAGAACCAATGGCTGTAAGAAAATTCTGTCTTGGCTCTATCCTAATGTCGTCTCTATCTTACTTGCAGTAAAATCAAATAATGATGGGGTTGTTCTCCCGAAAACAATGATTTTCAATTTTATCCAATTTTTTTAATCAATAATGTTAGCAGTCTCCTAGTTTCAATTTGATTATCACTTGAATTTGAGTGGGGAACAATGCATGTCGACGAGGGGATCCCAAGGGAGAATCAAAAAAGTTGTGCAGCGAGAAACACGATGATGAATGCTGAGTTAGAAATACTTACAGTGACTCCTCGCAATCTTCATGCAATATGCTAAACAGAATTGAAATTCCCCTAGAAAACTTAAATCTAATGCATGCACGGGAAATCACACCTAGAACAGTAATATCTATTAGCGACTGATAGAACAATTTAATTTGGCTAAATAAGAGATGATCTAGTACGTATAATTTAGTGCAGTGTGGTCCTAGATTCTACGAGCACAATCAAAAATCCTATTACATCTAATAGTCGTATGTGTAGTCCTAGAACTACGAACCACTCAAGTTGGACCCCCACCCTCACAAGAGGGTGAAACATGCCGATACACCACAGAAAAAAGTTCAGTATTTTTTACACACACGAGATCATGATTGGGAACCATTAGAGATGCGAAGTTAATTAGAAATCAAAGAAAATTCTCTCTCTCCAAAAATTAAAAAGATTGCATGTATATGGTCACTCCGAGATGCGTCGGTTTCCAAGAAAACCGCTCCAAGTTCACTAGGTACCTAGCACGAAAAATATGAGATCAAATATTAGAGAGAGGTTCATAGAAAAATATACAAAATAAAATAAACAAAAATACTAAAAAAAGAAGGAAAAAGTGGATAAATAATTACAAGAAAAATCGGGGTCAGACTACATTGGGATGGAAAACCCAAAGACTTGATTTTCTAAAAACATCCTAAGATGTGCCACCCCAACAACGGTTCCATTTGAAGAACATGAAAATCATCCTCTTAATTTGACGAAATTAACAATTAAAAGATGCTTGAATTTCGTTGTAGGCGGGCAATTAAGGGTTGATAAAAAACCACAAATTTAATTAATGTCTCAATTAAAGCAAGCAGTTATCCTTTTTTTACTTGGGTAAGTCCAAGGTCGAACTCAGGGAGGCAACTGTCTCCATAGGTTGGCTTGAAGTCGATCTAGGATTTATGTTTTCAGATAGGCATTTTTTCGTATTATTTGTTTATATTTTTCAGCTTTTATTAATTTTTTTTATTTGAATATGTAATTAACTCTAAGCAGAAACATGATGCATGAATTTTATAAAACAATTTCTTAATGCAAGGAAATAATACTATGTTATGCAATGTTAGTGCGAGCAATAAACAAAATGAATATGCAAGTGATGGTGAATATAGAGCAAGATAACCAACTAACAACCAATCAAATCAGCACGTTCTCCAGTGATTAATGCAAATAATTATGCAATCAAGGATTGATTAATTTCTCAAAATAAATCCCCACAAATCAAAAGTGATTGAGAAAATAAAATGAAAGAACAAAATGAATCCTTAAATTATTTCATGACAAATAATGTCATAAAACTAGAATCTCAATGTTCAAAAAAATAAAAGATCAAATAAGCTTCAAAACAACATCAAGAATGAAGAAATATGATATATACGGTCAAGTAATGATCAGAGACTAGAAAGTAATTAAAATAAATAAAATTATTGCAAAGTGGACTGACGACCGCCCAAATGACAGAGGTAAAGGTGTAAAATGATATGTAGGTCGTTGCGACCTCAATCACTCGGGCTGAGTCAATCAAGAAAAATCAATCACTCAAATAAGATAAATCAAGCAAACACACAATAGAGCGATCTAGCTATAGGATTAACCTGGTATAGCTCCCAGGGTCGAACACAAGGAGCACAGATTGGCTAAATAGCCTACGATGTAGTCAGAGTCCAAGAGAGTCTTTTTTTATGGTTTTTATTTGTTTTTATATTTTTTTAGATTTTTTTAAAGAATGAGAAAATTAAAGAATGTAAATACAAGGGGACTTCAACAATTTATTACACACACCAAAAATGATGTAAAAATTCCAGAAAATTGGTTTTTATGTTTTAAATGTTTTTTACTGTTTTTGGTGAATTTTTGGAATTTTTCTAATGGGTAAATTATTTATTAAAAATCAAACAATGCGACAAAAATAGGGTACTGTCCAGCAAGGCTTAAGACCCAAAAATAAAATAATTTTGGATCTCACAAAGCCCTAAAGGTAATTTTCCTATAATCTATGAAGAATAAGGAAAATTTAGGCACCCTAATTATTGTTTTTGGATTTTTAATTTATTTATTACAATTTTTATTAGTTTTTAGGGGTTTTTCAATTTTTAGGGTTTTTAAGTGATGAAAAATAGCCAAAATTGGCTAGAAAATCAAACAACCAGCAAACAACAAATCCTAATTTTTTTAGAATTTTTTAAGGTGATTTTATATTTTTTTTGGTAATTTTAAAGTCAAACAGTGGCGAAAATATGGGTTTTTGAATTTTTAAAAATAATAAATGAAATCCAAAATGTCCCCAAAAATCATAGAAATTCCTACACCATGGCAGGAGCCATGTGTCAAAATTTCATTGGATTTGGAGGTCGTTTGATATTTTATTCAAAAAGAAAGGTGGGGCACTGTGCACAGGGACCTATGTGCAAATACCCAAAAGTTCTGGGGTCCTGGTGCAAAATACCCAAGAAGTCACGTGCCAAGCACGTGCCTGGGGCACTCAAGGACCTAAATGTAATAAAAATAAGTTCCAAGGACCAATTGATAACTCGTATCAAAAGTCCAGGGGCTTATATGCAATTTACCCGAAATAAAAACGCACATGCGCATATAAAGTGCTCACAGGGGTACATTTGCAAATAAACAAAACATTTCATGCATTCATTAACATTCCAGAACTACAGGGCTAAAGATGCAAAAATCCCAAAGTAACACGTGACGAAGCACGTGGTTCACTACTGGCAGGGGTATAATTGCAAATAAAATTAAGCGCGAGGGTCTCTATGCAAATATCCCAAAAAATAAACAACGTGAATTAAAAGTTACAGGACTAAACTGAAATAAACAAACTACGAAGGGGCCCTATGATATTTACCCCTTTATTAATGAAGCGTTGGATGCGCGCCACGTGTAGATCGAACGGCTGCGGGTGGTGGGCGCTCCAGATGGCTCCTCCTCTGATCGGACGGTGGAAGCAGCTCCTCGATCGGACGGCCAAGATCTGATCTGGAGCGGTGAGGCTGATCTGACGGCGATGGAGGGTACTCGAAGAACAGGTGGCCGGCGAACTTCGCCGGCCTCGTGAAGGTGCCTCCGGTCTCCTCTGCTGCGCCTGAAGGTCGGAGAAGCTCCGGCGTGAAGTTGCACAGCTGCTGCGGGTCTCCGATGGTCAAACCAAGCTCCGAGGAGCTCGAGCAAGGCCGGCGGAGAAGAAGCTCCTGGCTTGAAGTTGGGAAGCCTCAGACGCCTCCCTTTGGACCTGCAAAATAGTCAAGAAGCTTCGCGGGTCGAGGGCAAAGTGCCTCGACCCGGTTAGGCGGCGTGAAGGTGGCGTGTGAGTCGAAATGGCGAGCTCCGGCGAGGGTGGTCGGCGGTGGAGCTCGATTCCCAGATCCTGTGCGATCTGGGTTGTGTGGAGGGGTGAAGAAGGTGCGGAGAGGTCTGGCGGAGATGATGGTCGGGTCGGAGGATCGAGATGATACGCGAGGTGGACGGAATCGGAGGAATACGGCAGAGATGCAAATTGGGCGTAATCTAAAATTAAACGAAATAAAAGAACTAATCAACTACCTGATGGCTGAAGTAGACTGTGCTGGAGCGTGGCTATCTCCGGGTCGTAGCTTCGAAGGGCGTCAAGGCCTGAAGCTCGATGCTCAACGCCGGCGGCGGAGCAAGGACGGCGAAGTACGCCGGATCAAAGGATACGCCTCCTCACCTCACTGCAACAAGGGCTGACGCTCGCTGTCACTCTTGCGGAGCCGATGGAGGTCACGGGGAAGAAGGAGAGGGTCCAAAGATGCGGCGCGGAGGCGGCGGAGGGGAAGAATATATAGAGTGACCGGGCGACTAGGGTTGAGGGTGGACAGCGATGGAAAGCTTCGATTTCGTGGCGAAGGATCCGGCGAGGGAGAGGGATGAATGGCGAAGAATCCGGGCGCGGGGGTTGAGTGGGTGACAGCCTGGAGCGCGTGGGAAAAATCGGGGAAGAAGGCGCGGCACGCGACTTCCAGAAAAGGAAGGAGGTCGCGGGGGAGTTGACCGGGGTCAACATTCCCCCGTGGACCAACCAGAAGCTGCCACGTGTGCCCGGTTTTTGTTTTATTATTTTAGGGTAGAAATAGGTCGAATTAAAAAAAACTTAAAACATGAAATATTTTTCTTTTATTTTTTTCTATTTTTTGGTGATTTTTATTTAATTTTTGGAAATAAAAATAGGGTAGCTCTATATATAGGTATATGTACACTATATGGATTTTTATTTTTGATTTTTTATTTGTTATTTTTAGGTGTTTTTATGCTAATTTTGTATTTTATTTATTTACAAGATAAAATGAGGAATAAAAGAATATTTTTATTTTATTTTTATCACTTTTATACAAGGGTGAAATAAATGGTTGAATACATTTATATACATGGTATTTATACAATGTATTTTTTTGTATTTTCAATTTTGTAATTTTTATTTGATTTTTGTTTTGTTTCTTTTTATTTATTTATTTTACAAAATATGCCATAGAATATTCACAAAAAGTTTAGAAAATAAATGAAGTTATTTACAAGGTTAAATAAATATAATGGTGTGGTTTGTGCACATGGTGAAAGGGTATTTTTGACTTTTTGCTTTTCATCTTTTTATTTTGTTTTTAATAAGATATATACAAATATATACAACATATTTTTGGGTGAGGAAAATATATAGTTTATTTATTTACAGAAGTATATACATGTGAGCCCTATCTCCCTCTACTTTGGCTTTTATGCGGTCAGGCCCATGCTGAGCCCTCCCTTGGGTTAGGTTGCTCAATATTTATCCTAAATATTTCCCTCTTTTTCTTTTTGCTCTTTATTCTTTTATTTTGTGCACAAAAACATGCTAATTATAGGTTTTTACACAATGCATGCTTTTGGTAATTATTTGTATTTACACATATCTACATGTATTTGCAAAGGTTTTTGTAGCTAAAATAATAGAATAAAGAGTGATGAATGGGTATTCATCACCCCCTATGCTTTAACTTTGCTAGTCCCTTAGCAAACACTTATTTGAAAAAGAAGTGAAAAAGAAAGAAAAAGAAAAAGAAAAAGAGGATGTACATGGATCAAGGTTGACTTATTAAATTTTCCTTCATTAAACTGAAATATGGAGCTCGATCAGATCTTTGGATTATTAATGTGTCGGAACCTTATTTGGACTTAAGCCTAAAACTCAACAGCCTCTAAGTTCCACCAATCTATGGGCAAGACTCCTCAATAAACCAGATCAGAACAAGTCTACATACACAAACTCTAATGACCATGAATCTTTTCCTTGCGGTGTAAGTGATATGTGGCTCCCCACCTCAGAAGTAACAAAGAAACAACCTCCCTCAACCTGGTAACTCTAATGCCTCAGTCTAGCAACTCTTTCCTCGAGAAGCGGGGTATTCCCTTCTAAGTTCAAGTGCAACCGGCTCAAGAAGAGGGGGTAGAAGTATAGAGTTTTGGAAGCTTAGCCAGTGTAGCTAAGTCTCCCGCTGCAAGCTTCATGAGATGTAACATAATACCATAAGCTTTTGCTTTTCACTCCGGTGGGGTTATTAAATTTTCAATCCGACCCACCACTTTTTTTTTGGAGTTCTTTTCATTTTTTTTTTCAAGACTTTTGTACACATATCTACATGGTGCAGCATATATAAGAAATTTCCCCTTGAGCCAGTAGACTATCCCTCTTTTGAAGCTTTATTGCAACCCACAGCTTCTGTCTTTAGCTTTCAACACCACTAGACCAAGTTGAGGTGCACTTCCTTCACTATAAGAAGAAGAGAGGTTCCGCCTAGAAGTACTACCCTCATATGCTACCCCAAGCCAAAGGAAACTGCCTCCTCACCACCTCATCCGTGGAGAGCCATGTGTAAAGTGCAGGTGCAAGTTAAGCCATTGTCTCTGAGAGTCATGCGTGTGTTGTTAAGTGCTCTATTTAGGCTCATCAAGATGACATATGCTCATAGCCTAGTGGACTCAAAGAATTAAGTCCTTATGAACCTGAAAAGCCTTAACCCTAAGTCCTATAAGGTTCCTCTTGAAGTTAAGTGGATTAAGATCTTATTCAAGCTCCATTTCCCAATTTAATTCCAGGCTTAATTTAATTGTCAACTCTCATCCAGGAAAAACTATATACACATATGTACAAAAGATGCTATTTACAAATATTTTACAATCATGCAAAAATTTTTGAAAAAAATGTTTTGAAATCATGAATGAATGATGCATGAAGTGCAAGTTTTGCAAAATGATATTTACACACATTTACACAAGATTTTTGCAAACTTTTGATTTTCAAAACATTTTGAAAAATTTTGTACTATATACATAATTTTGATACAAAATATTTACACAAGCTTTACACAAAAGATTTTTGAAATCATTTTTACAAAAATACTTTGTACACTAGCTATGTATGTGCAAGAATAAAAGAGGTTTATGTACATGAAAATTTTTTAATTTTTGTGATTTTTAGCCATTTTATTTATTAACACACTCACACAAAGTACGAGTTATGGCTAAAGTATATATGAAATATATACACACCCCCCTATACTTAGCTCGAACGATGTCCTCAGAGTAATCAAGAGCGATGAAGAAGACATAACTCGTGCTTAGTAAAAGGGAAGTGAAAAGGAATGGCTAAGTGCAGGAACGAATGAATGAATAAAATGAGAGGAACTCGGTGGTCTCCCCCTATACTTAGGATTAACTAATCCTAAGTATAGAAAGCTGTACATGAAGGGAAAGCCGAGTGAAGACTATACAGACTCTGCTCCCCCTATACTTAGGGTAAAATATCCCTAAGTATAGGCAGCAAAAACAAGAGCAGAAAGAATGAAAAGAATACTCGCAGGTCCGACATCCCCCCTATACTTAGGGTAAAGTACACCCTAAGTATAGCATAATCATAAGATGAGAGATGGGATGTGGGACTAAAGAATGGATTGATATGGACAACTGGATCTATACAGGCGGAGGAACAGTGAAAATCAGGCGTGAGATGTAAAAGATGTGAGTCAAAGACCACATCTCACGCAAAATGAATAGCAGCAATAATAACGTCCCGCGGCTCATGATCTAGAAATGGTTTGAGCCGCTGGCCGTTCACTCGGAAGGTACTCTCAGAAGATAACTCAGATATATCAATGCTACCGTTATCGTGTACCTTTCTGACCAAATAGGGTCCTTTCCATTTGCTCTGTAGCTTCCCTGGAAATAATCTAAGCCTTGCATCAAACAGCCATACTTTCTGTCCAATCTCAAAATGCTTGTGGCTGATATGAGAATCATGCCACTCTTTGACTTTCTCCTTATAATGTAGGCTATTTGAGAAAGCTGTATCTCTAAGCTCTTCCAAGGCGGCTAACTCTGCCCTCCTCTGGTCTCCTATACCATTTGGATCCATCAATATGTCTGTAACTGCCCAGAGTGACTTGTGCCTCAGCTCGACAGGTAGATGGCATGGCTTGCCATAAACGAGGCGAAAGGGAGATGTACCCAATGGAGTCTTGAAAGACGTCCGATATGCCCACAAGACCGAGTCCAAAAGCTGTGACCAATTCTTTCGGTCAGGGCGGACGACTTTCTGCAAAATATTCTTGATCTCCCTGTTCGACACTTCAGCTAGACCATTCGTCTGAGGATGGTATGGTGTGGCAACACGATGGTCTATACTGAACTCTCTAGCAAGTGCCTTCACCTGGTCGTTGATGAAGTGAGACCCCCCATCAGAAATCAGAACTCGTGGAACCCCGAACCGCATAATGATGTTCTTCTTCAAAAATCTGCAAACTGTCTTTGCATCTGCGGCTCGGGCGGGGATAGCCTCAACCCAACGACTAACATAATCTACGGCCAACAGAATGTACTCAAATCCCTGACTCTTAGGGAATGGACCCATGAAATCGATGCCCCATGCGTCAAAAACCTCACAGAAGTGAATGGGCTGCATCGGCATCATATCACGCTGTCCACAAGTGCCCATCCTCTGACAGTCAGTACACCTCTTCACGAACTCATCTGAGTCCTTGAAGAGGGTAGGCCACCACAAGCCGGATTGAAGCACTTTCTGTGCCGTTCTCCTCCCAGAATGATGTCCTCCTGCCTCAAGCTTGTGGCAGTAAGTGAGGACACTATGATGCTCCTCCTGAGGAATACACCGACGCCAGATGCTATCCCCTCCTTCGTGGTAAAGGATGGGATCCTCCCAGTGGTAGGACTTGGCCTTCGCAAGGAAGGTCTCAAGCTTCTGCCTGGGCCAATCTTGTGGGACTTTCCCAGCAACGAGAAAGTTCACAATATCAGCGTACCATGGGAGTGAGGCGATAGCAAGGATCGCCTCATCTGGGAAAGTATCACAAATGGGATCAATCTGCTCAGAATCCTCAGGCTGCTCTAATCGGGATAAATGGTCCGCCACCACATTCTTGACTCCAGGCTTATCCTTGATCTCAATATCGAACTCCTGGAGTAGAAGGATCCATCTAGTAAGTCTGGCCTTGGCATCCTTCTTTGACATGAGGTACCTGATGGCGGTGTGATCTGTGTACAAGGTCACTCGGGATCCAATGATATATGATCTGAATTTATCTAGGGCAAACACTACTGCTAGCATCTCCTTCTCTGTGACGGTATAATTCCGCTGGGCGGAATCCAATGTGCGGCTAGCATAGTGTATCGCAAATGGTACTCCATCCCTCCTCTGTCCTAGCACGGCCCCTACGGCAAAATCAGAGGCGTCCGTCATGATCTCGAATGGGAGAGACCAATCGGGTGGCTGAAGGACAGGAGCCTCAATAACACATTGCTGGAGAGTTTCAAAGGACGAAAGACACTTGTCATCAACAAGGAACTCGGTGTCTTTCGTCAAGAGATCAGTCAACGGTCGGGCAATCTTGCTGAAATCATGAATGAATCTCCTGTAAAAACCAACGTGCCCCAGAAATGACCGTAACTGCTTCAGATTGGACGGCGGTGTGAGTTTTCTAATGACATCGACCTTGGCTGGATCAACCTCCATGCCTCTGTTGGAGATGATGTGGCCAAGCACCGTCCCTTGAGTCACCATGAAGTGACTCTTCTCCCAAGATAGAACCAAGCGGGTAGCAATACATCGCTGAAGCACTCGGTCTAGGCAGTCAAGACAGGAATCGAATCCGTCGCCGTAAACCGAGAAGTCGTCCATGAAGACCTCTAAACACTCCCCTACCATGTCCGAAAATATTGACAGCATGCATCTCTGAAAAGTCGCAGGGGCGTTACATAGCCCAAATGGCATGCGTCGAAAGGCGTATGTACCAAAGGGACAGGTAAAGGTGGTCTTCTCCTGATCCTCAGGAGCGATGGCCACCTGATTGTAGCCTGAGTACCCATCCAGGAAGCAGTAATGGCTCTTCCCTGCCAGTCTCTCTATGATCTGATCAATAAAAGGCAGGGGGAAATGGTCCTTCTTGGTGGCCTGGTTGAGTCTCCTGTAGTCAACACAGACCCGCCAAGAGGTGGGTACTCGTGTAGCAATCTCCTCTCCCGACTCACTGATCACAGTAGTGATGCCCGTCTTCTTGGGCACCACATGCAAGGGGCTCACCCACTTGGAGTCGGAAATGGGATAAATAAAATCTGCGCTCCACCATTTAGATATTTCCTTCATAACAACCTCTCTTAGGTTGGGGTTCAGTCGCCGCTGGAACTCACGCGACGGCTTCGCCCCTTCCTCAAGATAGATATGGTGGGAGCACAATGATGGACTAATCCCATGGAGATCTGCTACGCTCCATCCAATTGCCTTGCGGTTCTTTTCAAGAACCTCCATCAGACGGGATTCTTGCTCTCCAGTCAGATCGGCAGAGATGATGACTGGGTACATCTCAGATTTTCCCGCAAGGAATCTATACTTCAGCGAAGTAGGGAGCGGCTTTAGCTCTGGACAGCTGGGTGCTGGCAAATCTGGCTTCTGAAGAAGATGTGTGTATGCGGACAATTCTGCCAAATTTGCCTGGGAAAATGATAACGAACTCTCACAAACTGGATCTGGAGGAGGCGGGTCCTCTGCATTGTCTCTGATCTGTTCTGCCTCTACCTCCTCCTCATCTATAGGCTCAGGTGGATCCAGATCTGGCATTTGATCATCACAATCTGCCCAATCAGATTCTGAATCCGAGGGATCTATATCAGACTCGGTGGCATCAGTACCACCGGAGAACAAAGTGGCATCAGCACCACCATAGAGCAGGGTGGCTTCAGTACCACCATCACTGGAAATCGTGTCGCGATCAAGGTCCGACTCTGCTGACTCAATAGTATCCTGAACCAAGGCTGTGCTCTCCAGACTATCCTCTGCTATCATCTCTGCATCAGCTGTATCTGAATATGAGAGGATGGTCTGTGCTGCAGGATCTGCCCAAACTGCCTCATCATCTGTGATCACAAAATCACAGTCCTGGTGGATGTCCGGCTCTACGTCTGTCAGCTGCTCTGAATCTGTACTGCCATGTGAGCGGGATCTAGTTCTGACTCTGTGGTCCTTAACCGTCTCTATTTGTATACTCTCGCCCTGGACGCGAAAGAATACCTTCCCACTGTCATGGTCAGTCACCGCTTTGGCTGTGGCCAAGAACGGGCGACCGAGGATGATGGGGGAATCGGTCAACGAGTCAGGGGTCTCCATGTCCAGCACTACGAAGTCCACGGGGAATTGCAAACCCTGAATCGTGACAACAACGTCTCGCAACAACCCCTTTGGCCTCTTGACAGACCGATCAGCAAACTGAAGGTATGTCCTGCTCTGTCTAAGAGTGCCCAACTCTAAGTGGTCGAGAAGGGCTGCCGGAAGAAGGTTGATCGACGATCCGCTATCTAATAGAGTACGGTTGAACCTCTGCTCACTAATCTGACATCTGACATACGGGGCCCCTAAATCTGGCCTCTTAGTCGGCAGATGGTTCTGGATCGCATAACACGTGGCTTTAGTCAACACATGAATTTCTGCGGTCTTGTTCCTCTTCGTCCTTCTGACTGTGGTCTTATCTCTCAAGGATCGCTGAAGAAGAGGGATGTGTTGCAAAGCCTCATTGAGGGTCAGCTGGATGTGAAATCGGTCTATCATGCTCTGGCTGAACTCCTCTTGCTCTCTCTTTTTTGGATCTTTTTCTTTTTTCTTCCCCTTCCCCAGCTCAAGGGCTCTAGGGAAGGGGATCACAGGGTCCTTCTCAGATGAAGGACTAGGAATAGGTCTAGATGATTCGATGACCGGATCCTCACAAACATCATTCACCACAGTGGGATCAGAAGAAACTAAACCTTTTCCTTTATTCAAATCAGAGTTCCGAGATACATGCATACGAGGAAAAACAACATTTCTATCACAATAAATGTTGGTGGCCTCAGTACCACCTCTAGCTGGCTCTAGACGTCTTGCGGCCTCAGTACCGCGGGCTGGCTCGGCTCTGCTGGTGGCGTCAGTACCACCTCCTCTATGTGGTGAAACGGCGGCCTCAGTACCGCCGGTGGAATCAGCATCTCGGGTGGCATCAGTACCACCGTCATCATGATGTGCGGCTTCAGTACCGCTCTCCTCTTCCTCATCTGGCGCTCTAGATGGATCCTCGTGTTGTCGCTCAGATGAGGCGCCGCCTGCTGGTCTTCTACCGCTCCTAAGTGTGACAAAATCAGCATCAAATAAATCCGAAGATGTATCATCAAATGGGTCACTAGGAGTGGTAAATTCAGTGTGATCTACCTGCTCAGATTTCCTTTTCAAGCTATTCGGATTCGGCTCGATCTGTGCAGGGATGGCGGCCTTCCCTCTCATCAGGTCCCGCATCTCCTGGCGGAACTCGTCCATCTCCCGTCTAAATGTAGCATGTTGCTCTGTGAAGAGACGGGCTAGATCATCCATGGCGGGGCTCTCATGGGAGCCCGACGGGTTGCCTCTCTGGTAATGAGGCTGCTGGACCTGGTGCTGCTGCTGCTGAGAGGGGTAAGAGGAAGGATGCTGCTGCTGGTGAGCCTGCTGCTCACGTCTCCAATTCTGTCCCTGCTGCTGATAGGGACGAGGTACGAATGATGATGGCTGATGTGGCTGATATGCAGGGGGCTGCTGGTGATCTCTCTGCTGGGAGTACTGCCCTCCCTGACTGGCTGGCTGCTGTTGGGACTGGTTACCCCCATTCCCCCACCTGAATCCGGGATGGTCTCGTCGGATTCCAGGTTGAGGACGGTCATACCAAATCCCGTTGACATCCATCAACGGCTCAGCGTCAAAGGGGTCTGGTGGCAGTGCTGCCAGAGGCTGGTCCGGCTGATATACCACCATCTGTAAGTCTGGAGATGGTGGTGACTGGTAAGAGGGCTGCTGCTGCTGGTACGGCTCCGCCTGTACAAGATGAACTTGTCTAGGCTGCTGCAAGGAGCTGGAGCGCTGGGACGAGCTGCGGCTGCCGCCGGAATCGCCTCGCGACAGAAGACGGGGTTGAGGAGCCGTCTGTGCCTCCTGAAGACACAAGAGCTGGGTCTTCATGTCGCTCAGAGTTTGTGCCATTTGCTCCATCTGAGTTATGCCCTGGCACTGCTTCTTCTCTATTATTTCCATGCGGTCCAACTTCTCGCTGATAATCCCCATGTCCGCAGTGGCCGACTCTGCCTGTGCGGCCGCAACTGTGGACGAACTGGATGGACCTGCATCAACCCGTGCTATCCGCTGATACTGCACGGGTCCTGGCGGCTGCTGAGATCTCTGAGTGTACAACCGAGTCTGGGACATCACCATGTAATTTTCTGCCATCTCTTCGTAGATGGCCCAGACTTGGTTGTGGTCCTTGGCAAAGTAGGACCCGCCGCAAGAAGCATTCACCAGACCCTGAAGCTCTGGTGTCATCCCACTAAAGAAGCTCTGAACTAGGTTCGGCTTCGAGATGTCGTGGTGTGGGCATCTATCCAGAAGCTCTCTGAACCTCTCCCATGCTTCGTGAAATTGCTCATTAGGGAGCATGGAGAAGTTGTTGATCAGGGCCCTTGCTGCATTCGTCCGCCCGAGTGGATAGTACTTGTTCAAGTACTCGGTGCGGAGCTGATCCCAAGTGTAAACAAACTTCCCTAGATGTTTCAGCCAGGCGGCTGCTCTATCTGCCAGTGAAAAAGGGAAGGCCATCATTCGAATCGTATCTTGGTCCACATGACGGTCGTGGACAGTACTGCAGATCATCAAAAACTCCTGGAGATGGAGATGGGGTTCCTCAGTGGCAAGCCCGTGAAAATGAGGGAGCATCTGCAGGGTGTTCGGAGGGAACTTGAAATCCCCCACGATAGCAGGTACAACCACCCAATGATGCATCAGTGTAGATCCGGGGTTGTGTAGCTCCCGCATCGTTCTCGGTGGTCCTCCTCCGGCGGCGGCTGCCGCTGCGGCAGCTGCTGCTGCGGCTGCTGCCTCTGCATCAGCATCAGGAATGTCCTCGGGCTCGCTCGGCTCTTCTCGCTCTCGTCGGAGTCGCTCCATCTCTCTTCTCATCTCGATCATGAAAGCCCCCTGATCGCGTAACTGCTGCTGAACCGTCTCTAATGATGCGATCAGGGTGGAGTTGATCGCCCCCTGGTCTAAGACAAAGTGTTCGGGCTGGCGATCGTCTGAACTGCCGGCTCCAGCCATAGTGACGTCTGCAAAATCAGATGAGCCCAACTCAGGTTCGGTCAAATCAACTCGTCTTTCCTCGGGCTCATGTCTCTCAGTGGCAAAAGAAAGGGGGTCGAGGGGGAACAGGGTGGAATCGAACTCGGGACCGGAGAGCGGGTCTCGACTCTCACGGGCCAACCTAGATGATGGAGTAGACGCGCCTGAAAGCGGTGCAGCCAGAGGCTGCCTAAGAGATCGTCTACCCATCATCTTGATCTTGGCGAGTTGGGCGGATGAGATCTGGAGAAAATATGATCACAAAGCAAACCCCTTGTTCACCAACTCAACACAATGTGAAGACCGTGAAAGATCGGTCAATTTATCTTGTCAATTTTATTTGGTGAACATACAAGATATCAGAGCGATTACGTGACCTGCTGGGATACCCGATACTCTCTCAACCGACTGTCCCGCACAGAAGAGTCGGTAATCAGTCGAGATGAGCACCGGAGGGCTTTACCTAGTGTTCGGGTCACTCTCTCGCACAATCAAACCAAACAATGAGGGGGTTGCTCTCCCCAAGACAAATTTTTAATGTGAGTGTCTTTTAGGGTCAATAATGTTATCCAGTCCCAATTTTTATTGTTTTTCTTTTTAATTTTTTCAAAAATAAAAACAAGCGGCCTAACGGTTTTTCCGATTCTCCTGATGATTAATCCAAACACAGGGGGAGAAGACGAAAAAGCCGATGCGCGAGAAAATCAATGATGCATGCAGAGAAAGAATTGCGTACCTTGTCTCCAGCACTCTACATGCAAGTGATCCGCGCAGAATTTAAATACAGAATTAAAACTACCTAAATGATGCAACGAGGAAAAACCGAGTCCTAGATGAGCAACTTCTATTGATCGTGAAGAACAATAGTTAGCCAACGGAATCGAGTCCGGAGTCCGATCTTGGGAGTCACTCGGTGCCCGCCACAACGGGTCCTGCCAGCGCTGTATGTGACTCCTCACGGCACGTGGTCTCAAATCCAATTAAACTAACTTTTTCAGTGATTTTTATCAAGGTCCAATTACGTTCTATAGGAACAGATATTCTATTAAGTGTTGGGCCTTAGATATCTACGTCACAATCAACCAAAAATTCCTAAATCTAGGGGCTCGAGAAAACCGCGTAAACACCGGAAAAGGCAGCTAGCTATCAAAACCACGATAAAAGCCGCGAAAATCCAAATGGGTCCCCCGAGCACACCGGTGCTCGGCGAAACAGACCCGCTAAGTTTACAAGTGTCCACAGTTCAAAGTTCAAATCCTAAATTATTACAAAATGTTCTCTCTCTCTCTAAGTAGAAAATCTCTTCTCCTCTCTCTCTTCCTCCTGCGCGGGTCCTCTAAATAGTAGCTCCAAGCAGTCCAAGCAGTACCTCGCACAAAAATCCAAGAGAGAGAATGTCAGACAACAATTATAATATAGAGAGACAAAAATAAAAGAATGAAAACTGACTACAAAGCCGTGCTCCCCGGCAACGGCGCCATTCTGACGACCGCCCAAATGACAGAGGTAAAGGTGTAAAATGATATGTAGGTCGTTGCGACCTCAATCACTCGGGCTGAGTCAATCAAGAAAAATCAATCACTCAAATAAGATAAATCAAGCAAACACACAATAGAGCGATCTAGCTATAGGATTAACCTGGTATAGCTCCCAGGGTCGAACACAAGGAGCACAGATTGGCTAAATAGCCTACGATGTAGTCAGAGTCCAAGAGAGTCTTTTTTTATGGTTTTTATTTGTTTTTATATTTTTTTAGATTTTTTTAAAGAATGAGAAAATTAAAGAATGTAAATACAAGGGGACTTCAACAATTTATTACACACACCAAAAATGATGTAAAAATTCCAGAAAATTGGTTTTTATGTTTTAAATGTTTTTTACTGTTTTTGGTGAATTTTTGGAATTTTTCTAATGGGTAAATTATTTATTAAAAATCAAACAATGCGACAAAAATAGGGTACTGTCCAGCAAGGCTTAAGACCCAAAAATAAAATAATTTTGGATCTCACAAAGCCCTAAAGGTAATTTTCCTATAATCTATGAAGAATAAGGAAAATTTAGGCACCCTAATTATTGTTTTTGGATTTTTAATTTATTTATTACAATTTTTATTAGTTTTTAGGGGTTTTTCAATTTTTAGGGTTTTTAAGTGATGAAAAATAGCCAAAATTGGCTAGAAAATCAAACAACCAGCAAACAACAAATCCTAATTTTTTAAGAATTTTTTAAGGTGATTTTATATTTTTTTTGGTAATTTTAAAGTCAAACAGTGGCGAAAATATGGGTTTTTGAATTTTTAAAAATAATAAATGAAATCCAAAATGTCCCCAAAAATCATAGAAATTCCTACACCATGGCAGGAGCCATGTGTCAAAATTTCATTGGATTTGGAGGTCGTTTGATATTTTATTCAAAAAGAAAGGTGGGGCACTGTGCACAGGGACCTATGTGCAAATACCCAAAAGTTCTGGGGTCCTGGTGCAAAATACCCAAGAAGTCACGTGCCAAGCACGTGCCTGGGGCACTCAAGGACCTAAATGTAATAAAAATAAGTTCCAAGGACCAATTGATAACTCGTATCAAAAGTCCAGGGGCTTATATGCAATTTACCCGAAATAAAAACGCACATGCGCATATAAAGTGCTCACAGGGGTACATTTGCAAATAAACAAAACATTTCATGCATTCATTAACATTCCAGAACTACAGGGCTAAAGATGCAAAAATCCCAAAGTAACACGTGACGAAGCACGTGGTTCACTACTGGCAGGGGTATAATTGCAAATAAAATTAAGCGCGAGGGTCTCTATGCAAATATCCCAAAAAATAAACAACGTGAATTAAAAGTTACAGGACTAAACTGAAATAAACAAACTACGAAGGGGCCCTATGATATTTACCCCTTTATTAATGAAGCGTTGGATGCGCGCCACGTGTAGATCGAACGGCTGCGGGTGGTGGGCGCTCCAGATGGCTCCTCCTCTGATCGGACGGTGGAAGCAGCTCCTCGATCGGACGGCCAAGATCTGATCTGGAGCGGTGAGGCTGATCTGACGGCGATGGAGGGTACTCGAAGAACAGGTGGCCGGCGAACTTCGCCGGCCTCGTGAAGGTGCCTCCGGTCTCCTCTGCTGCGCCTGAAGGTCGGAGAAGCTCCGGCGTGAAGTTGCACAGCTGCTGCGGGTCTCCGATGGTCAAACCAAGCTCCGAGGAGCTCGAGCAAGGCCGGCGGAGAAGAAGCTCCTGGCTTGAAGTTGGGAAGCCTCAGACGCCTCCCTTTGGACCTGCAAAATAGTCAAGAAGCTTCGCGGGTCGAGGGCAAAGTGCCTCGACCCGGTTAGGCGGCGTGAAGGTGGCGTGTGAGTCGAAATGGCGAGCTCCGGCGAGGGTGGTCGGCGGTGGAGCTCGATTCCCAGATCCTGTGCGATCTGGGTTGTGTGGAGGGGTGAAGAAGGTGCGGAGAGGTCTGGCGGAGATGATGGTCGGGTCGGAGGATCGAGATGATACGCGAGGTGGACGGAATCGGAGGAATACGGCAGAGATGCAAATTGGGCGTAATCTAAAATTAAACGAAATAAAAGAACTAATCAACTACCTGATGGCTGAAGTAGACTGTGCTGGAGCGTGGCTATCTCCGGGTCGTAGCTTCGAAGGGCGTCAAGGCCTGAAGCTCGATGCTCAACGCCGGCGGCGGAGCAAGGACGGCGAAGTACGCCGGATCAAAGGATACGCCTCCTCACCTCACTGCAACAAGGGCTGACGCTCGCTGTCACTCTTGCGGAGCCGATGGAGGTCACGGGGAAGAAGGAGAGGGTCCAAAGATGCAGCGCGGAGGCGGCGGAGGGGAAGAATATATAGAGTGACCGGGCGACTAGGGTTGAGGGTGGACAGCGATGGAAAGCTTCGATTTCGTGGCGAAGGATCCGGCGAGGGAGAGGGATGAATGGCGAAGAATCCGGGCGCGGGGGTTGAGTGGGTGACAGCCTGGAGCGCGTGGGAAAAATCGGGGAAGAAGGCGCGGCACGCGACTTCCAGAAAAGGAAGGAGGTCGCGGGGGAGTTGACCGGGGTCAACATTCCCCCGTGGACCAACCAGAAGCTGCCACGTGTGCCCGGTTTTTGTTTTATTATTTTAGGGTAGAAATAGGTCGAATTAAAAAAAACTTAAAACATGAAATATTTTTCTTTTATTTTTTTCTATTTTTTGGTGATTTTTATTTAATTTTTGGAAATAAAAATAGGGTAGCTCTATATATAGGTATATGTACACTATATGGATTTTTATTTTTGATTTTTTATTTGTTATTTTTAGGTGTTTTTATGCTAATTTTGTATTTTATTTATTTACAAGATAAAATGAGGAATAAAAGAATATTTTTATTTTATTTTTATCACTTTTATACAAGGGTGAAATAAATGGTTGAATACATTTATATACATGGTATTTATACAATGTATTTTTTTGTATTTTCAATTTTGTAATTTTTATTTGATTTTTGTTTTGTTTCTTTTTATTTATTTATTTTACAAAATATGCCATAGAATATTCACAAAAAGTTTAGAAAATAAATGAAGTTATTTACAAGGTTAAATAAATATAATGGTGTGGTTTGTGCACATGGTGAAAGGGTATTTTTGACTTTTTGCTTTTCATCTTTTTATTTTGTTTTTAATAAGATATATACAAATATATACAACATATTTTTGGGTGAGGAAAATATATAGTTTATTTATTTACAGAAGTATATACATGTGAGCCCTATCTCCCTCTACTTTGGCTTTTATGCGGTCAGGCCCATGCTGAGCCCTCCCTTGGGTTAGGTTGCTCAATATTTATCCTAAATATTTCCCTCTTTTTCTTTTTGCTCTTTATTCTTTTATTTTGTGCACAAAAACATGCTAATTATAGGTTTTTACACAATGCATGCTTTTGGTAATTATTTGTATTTACACATATCTACATGTATTTGCAAAGGTTTTTGTAGCTAAAATAATAGAATAAAGAGTGATGAATGGGTATTCATCATGGACCTTTACAATGACCTAGAAAAATTTCAGAATGCTAGCATTATCCATCAACAATTTACCATGTGCTACAATTTGCCCAGATAGAGGGGGGGGGGGTGCTGATCACGTGGGATTCACTTAAATAGGAGCTGTCAAATGACTTGCAAGGGTACGATTATGATTCACTACGGTATTGAGGATGTCTCCGTAATTAGCCCAAGCACGTGCATATCCCGTGACACATCTATTGAGTGGAAAGTTGAGACGAGTCTGGCCCTTTCAATCTGATAGTAATTGTAGTCCCAGCCTCTCCAAGCCTCTCCTTCCTAAATTAAAAGCAGAGAACTATCCAAATGGATGCAGCTGTAGTTCGATCGATGCCCATGGCTCTTCCAATATGTCGTTAGCTTGTAGTCCGAACCCCAAGATGACGTAGATTGGTGAAGGTTGTGGGATGGGTCCAAGAAAGTCCGCACTACCTCCAGGTTTTGATGTCATAGAAGAGCTGCTGCTACGTGGGTTTCCTCATAAAAGGTTCGGGCAGATAAGATCCAAGAGGTGTCTCAACTTCTTGGTGGCATCGATGTGCTCCGAGAACTCCCTACAAGTAAACCGATACAATCTCGGTTCATATGAATCGAACCACAATAATCACAATAATCCGTAATTGCATATCAGCGTTCTAAATGCTAGTGTAAAATGGTATCAGATCATATGAAATTCCAAAGTATAGATTCCTCTAATACTTTAAGCAAACAGTGGGGTGAGCAAATTGAAATTTATCGTACTGATGGAATTATCATTCTCAAACTTATTCAGCCAAATCAAAGACACTCCCACAAACTATTCCCAATTCACCACGATATTGTATGATACATTATTAGAGCTGCTGGTGAATAAATAGATGATCCTTTAGAAAGCAAGAAGTGGATCCATGTCTTTTCATCGTGATGGTTTAACACCTTATAGAATATGAAAGATTTAGGACAGTGGATCAATTAGAAATAAAATTACATGTTGATGGTGGAATGCTTGATTCAAGATGCAAAGGTTGAATTCAAACTTAAGTCGGGTCCTGGAAGTGTTCTGGAAATGAGGTGTGCGTAGGTTAAAATAACAAGAATAAGTGAATGATTGCTACGAGAAACATAAATTGGAAATGGATTAATTTCCCCACCAACTTGTGAATACGGAGAGAATCAATCTCTGGAGTTATGTGCCAACTTTCCTCTTCTATTGATGTGTGGATATCTCTCCAAATGATGGTCCAATGGTTGAATATGGATGCCTTTACTGTAACTGTAACAATGTCCGCGGACTTGTAGGCGGAGGTGTCTTTCGACTTATACTGCATTCGGTATTGGATCTAAAAAATTGGAATAATGGGGCGTATGCTCCTAATCGGGGCGTAAGATATGGAGCTAAGCTCCGATGAGAATCGCTGGAAAAGAGGGTTATGGTGGGATAGAAGAGATTGTACGAAGAGTTTTGAGTTTTCGATGTGGTTTGGGATTTAAATTAAAGAAGAAGTGGGTGTCGGCCAGTTCTGGAGGAGGTCGTTGCTACTGAGGTTGGCGGTGGAGGCAGTGGCTTGTGAGTGGCGCGCTGGCATGCGAGACAAGGCTGAGTTTGGATATGGTGGCATACTGCCTAGGGGTCTGCCAGAGGAGGGGTGAAGCAGTCGTTGCGTCTGGAAGTCGATGGATGTAGCAATGTGGAGAAATGATGGATGCGATTTGCAAAGAAGGGGAAAAGGTTGAAAAAAAGGGAATAAGAAAAGGCAGATTCGCTTGGGACTGAGAAGTGGATGGAGGAAGGAAAGGTAGAAGAAGATACCTGAAGTATCGTTGAGGTTGGAGCTGCGAGATGTGGCTCTAGTCGTGGCTTCAAATCGTATGACGAATCACAATGAAGCTAGGCCAAGGTCGGATGAGACCTCCACAACGAAGCACTGCACCTCAGATCTCACCTGACGAGTTGGATTCACTCGTTGTCACTATCGAGGTTGCGCCACTGCTGTCTCTGGGTCACAAACAAAGCTAGTGGCTCTCTCTCTCGTGATGGCAGATGATGGGGCTCGTCGATGATGATGGCTTACATAAAGTGGGTCACTGATGAGGCCACATATCATCATCTTTATTCTATCATTTTGTCATCAAAAACCCTGGCATATACGTGTAAATACCTTTAATTCCAGCATCTTAGCATTCATGCATATGCATGTAATTAGTGTATAAAATACTGTATTTAATGCCAAAATTATAGAATAAATAAAAGAAAAGAAAAAGAATAAAATATTGTAAATATTTTATGACCCAAAACCCCGAGACCTAGGCATCTCGATGAATAGGTCGACAAGGAATAAAGTAGGGGGAGATAAGGGTCAAAATACCATAAAAATACCTTTTATTTTTACTCATTCTTTGTTCATTTTGGGACCTATTTTTGGTTCCACTTTTTATACTTCAAATAAAGAAACTTTGAACATAAAAGTTGTATATAATTAAATATAGAAAAATACAAAATTGATTTCACCCAAAAATAATGTATAGATAAAAAGTTATGATCTGAAAAAGATTCCAGAACTCCAAATTCTCAGACCCGTACCGTGCAAATAAAAACTCAAAATGTACCAAATTACTTTAATTGTATATAGTTTAAAATAAGCTATTTAATGGATGTGATTTTGTATTTTTTGGAGTTACGGTTTGAAAGTTGGTTTTGGACCCTATTTGTATACTTATACCGATTAAAATATTCATTTTATTTATTATTGATTATTTTTACAATTTTATATTTTTATAATTTTGTAAATATTCTTTATAATATATTTGCACACTAAAACAGGAATAAAAATTCAAAGAAAATACAAAATAAAATACTTGTATATAAAAGACATAGGTATAATACCTTTGCACATACCTATATAATTAATACTTTTATTTTATTAAGTATACAAACACTTCAGAAAAATAAAATAAAAATACTTTTAAGTGTATAAAAATACTTTATAAATTCATAAAATAATAAACAAAATAAAAAAAATTAAATATACAAAATAAAAATAAAATAATAAAATACATAGATAATTATACCTACATAGGCCAAAAATAGTAACTTGTATTTTTATACCTCATAAAAATAATTAAAAATCACGATAAAATACCTTATAAAATAATAAAATTTTTATTTAATAACCTAAAAATAATAAAATCATTTTCTATTTTTAAATGATTTAATTAATCTTTTACCATGGATTTTCTGGTTGGTCCACGTGGACCAACCAGGTGCCGACCCTAGTTGACCTCGGTCAACTGGTTGCCCTCCACCCATGTGCGCCTGTCAGAGCGTCGTTTTGACTCATATTGGCGGATTTTTCGAGGGCGCCACTTACATCATCTTGTAATGGAGCCTTCTTGACTTTTGTTCGTCGTCGATCGAGGATACACTCCCTTGTGTTTTTTGGGGGAGAGGGCCATCGATTCGCCCGATATTCCTTGTTCTTTGAGCCATGTCGGTCAGCCATACAAAAACCACCCTTCATCCATTTTCGAAATTCGAACCCCATTTTGTCCCAACTTTCTCCCTCTTTCGTGTGCTCTTGCGACTTGGAGGTGACAGCTCCAGATTCAGCTGACCAAGGAGGAGTTTTCGTCGTGGATTGGGCGAGTTCCAGCCACCTCCGGCTACCCTGCCGTCGAGGTATTTTCAACCTCAAGTTCAGAGTTTTGAGGTGCTTATTTCTCTCTTTTTCTTTGCCCATTTTATTCACAATAGCCGTAGGATCAAGTAGCCATCTTCATCATCAATTTCCATCGCTCGATTCACACAATCGACTCCCCTCGTCGGAGCAAGCTCCGGCGAGCCTCCATATCGTCCTTCATCCCTTGTTCGTGCCCATTGGAGGTCGAGGCATTTTGCCCTATCTCCCTTAACAATTTTGGCAAGTTGCAGGAGTCAAAAGGACCCCTTGGAGGGTCGATTTTGCGCAGCACGAGGTACCTTGGTCGCCATCTCGTTCTCCACTCCGCCGCAGAGCAACGGTGCTCCTCGAGCCTTTTTGGCTCTGCTGGTTGGTTGGGGAAGTTTCCAGGAGGTGAAAGAGACCTTTTGCGATGAGGAAGGAGGCCGGAGCAGCGCCCTAGCGTCGATCAAATCTCGTCGTAGGTCGGGTTCTTCCCTGTTCTTACAGGAAGGTCCACGACCGTCCGATCGAGCTCGATCCCCAGACACTCCAACCACCTCCGATCCTTTGCTCTCGCGCCATCCGATCATCATCACCTCGTCTAATCTCAGCCGTCGGCGGCCGAAGCGTCATCGCGTGAGGAGGTGTCGACACGTGGTTAAGTGAAGCATCATCCGCCGTCCGCTTCCGCGCTAGCGTGGGTATTTTGCATCTGAGCCCCGCGCCATTTTTGTATTTTTGTTTAGTACTTAAACTTTTATCTGCAATTTAAAAATTTTGTAATATTTGCATCAGACCCTTGAACTTTAGTTAATTACGATCAGGTCCTCAGCCACGTCACCTCACGTGACCAGTACACGTGAGGCGCGAGGCATTTTGCACTAGACCCCCAGTGACTTTGTTTATTTAGCTTTAGTCCAGGAACTTTTATATCATGTGTAATATTTTTGTATTATTTGCATGATTTCCCCTGAAGTTTTGTAATATTGCATCTATACCCCTGCCAGGTCGCGTGTTTATATGCGTGGGCTTGGTGATTTTGCAGAAAACCCCCTCCGGGTTTGGATATTTGTAACTAGTCCAGAAACTTCATTAATTAGTTACATATTTTGCATAAAAATTACACTTTGGCCTCAGGATGTTCGCTTATTTGCACTTATGCCCTTGCCAGTACTATAGTTTCTTGATGTTGTATCTATTTATTTCATGCAGCTATAAATTGTTAAAAATCACCAAAAAATTTGTTTAAACTCTTGTTTGCTTTCTCATTCACGCCATATTTTTGTATTGCATTTTCATTGCATTTTTATAATTATTACAAATCAAAAACATGCATTTTCAGCACTGTTTGCATTAGAAAATCCATAAAAATTATAAAAGCTTTTTGAAAAATTCCAAAAAAATTATATTCTATGTGTTTCATCATATTTTAGTGTCAATCCAAAAATCATTAAAAAATTCAAAAGAAAAGCCCAAAAAATTAGAAAACCCCTAAAAATTTCATAAAAATCTAAAAAATTCTAGAAAAAGCCTAAAAATACAAAATCAATTTCTGTAGTTTCCTTAGTTTATTGACTTTATTTTAAAATTAATTTGAGGAATTTTGGATACTGTTTGCTAATTTTTAGCCTCATTTTAATTTCGGCAAGTAGGTTAGCTCACTGTTTTCTTGTATTTTCACTTTTAAAAATACCAAAAACATTCGGAAAAATCTCTAAAAATAAAAAAAAACATCAAAAAATTATAACAAGACCAAAAAAGTTGCTTTCCTGATTTTTGAGCATTTTTACCCATTTTTATAAATACTCTATCCCTCTTTTCCTTATATTGTATATATATATATATTCTATCTAGAAAAAGAAAATATAAAGATATAAAACATAAAAAGAAAATACAAAATCAGTAAATTTAAAATCAAAATACAAAAATATAAAATCAAAAATAAATGAAAAATATATAAAATTAAAAACCCACAAAAATTTGCATCTTTGTAGACACTTAATCACATCACACTCTTCGCACTTGCTTGATCTATCCTGTGTGCTCCCTGTGTTCAACACTCTACACATACTTGCACTATACACATTTTATGTAGAGTTAATAATAAATTTTAACTCCACTTTTGCTTGTCATTGTTTGATTTGATTGTGGGTTAATTGTTGACTTTGATCGGGATTCATTGAGGGTCGCCACAGCGACTATTGTCTCCGCTTTGTATGAGACATATTTAGACCCCGTGAATTTCGGTCAAATCAGTCACCCCGAGATAAGTATGATGAAAGGATAACATGAAGGATGTCTAACGGTTGTGGAGAGTTGGCGGTCGTTGCACAGCAGGCGAAGGAGTTTGTGCGCGAAACTGTCGTTCTGTTGAGGAAGATGATACACATGAGGTTACTGGGAGATAGGAGGGACCCTCACGTGCATGGCACGCGAGGTGAGATTTTATTTATTTATTTATTTAAATAAAATAAAGGAAAATAAATGCCAAAAATGAGTGATAGGTGGCGGCTCCAGGATCTGCCACGTGTAACTCTAGAAAATTCAAGGAATGAAATACAAGATAAATATGAAATAAATAGAAAATGACCTCGGATCAAAAAGTGCTAAACATTAAAATTGCTCTTGTAGATGAGATATATAAATTTTATGAAGAAATCAAGAGTAAAAGAGGTGATCTATGCAAAGTGATATTTTGGGGGTACTTTATGTAAATAAATTACCTTGATTTTTTAGTTTTGTAATTTTTGTGGTGATTTTTAATAAAGAGAAAAATTGAGAAAATTTATGATAAAATCAAATATAAATATTCATACACTAATCTAATATTTTGGATTTTAATAAAGAATAAAATGGAAAAAAATAAAGAAGAAAAAGTGAGATATTTGTACAGACACTCAGTGAACAGTTGGACTTGGTCAGTTTCTTTGATTTCAGTCTTATTTTAAATTTGGATTTTTACGGATTTTATTAAAACTTTCATCAAAGAATATAAATAAAAAAATTAAAAATTTAATTAGGTACATAAAATATTAGGTGAAAAATGGGTAAAACACAAAATACGTAGAAGTGACCTAAAACCCAACTTTCACATACAAGCTCTGATTTTTATGAAATTAGTCTTGTTTTGAAGATATTTGAATATGCATTACTTTAAAAGTGAGTAGATCTAAATCAGACACTGTATGAGGAAGATATGAGCATTTTAGTTTGTCTGGTCTGAAATTGGATTTTTGTCTCATAGGCTAATTATTTGAATTAATATTTTTTTTTGTATTTTCCTTTAATATTGTTAGTAATATGTACACAATTGAGGTGGTTTGAGGTCATTTGGATTTAACATGAATTAGTTAAAAATACAAGAAGTTGGGTGCAAATGTGAAGATATTATAAATGCAATTATGGGTTAAAATGCAAATATTAATTTTACATGCATGAATGATAAAAATGTAGAATAATGATGAAATGAAGCTAATTACTCGGGAATGAAGCTCTATTTTCTTCTTTTAGTATGATGAATCATGTATTCATCATGGAATCACTTCCATGGTATGTTGATATTGTGAACTATATTGTCTCCAAGAAAGTTCCACAAGATTGGATGAAGTACAAGGTAGACATATTGTCTCCGTATCTATTTCACGATGGTGTAGATTGTATCTGGAGAAGGTGCATTCCTTAGGAGGAACAGACCAGTGTACTTGAGCACTGTCACAAACAATAATATTGTAGGCATCATTCGGGGAAACGCGCGACAACAACAGTTTTACAGAGTGGACTGTGGTGGCACTCATTGTTTAAGGATGCTACAGAGTATGTTTAAGGTTGTACTGACTGTCAGAATATGGGAGGTATCGTTGGTTCCAAAGATACCATGTCCCTAAGATACATACATATTTTAGTTTTTTTATACTTGGGGCATTGACTTCATGGGCCCATTTCCTGTCAGTTAGGGATTTCAGTACATCCTGCTCGTCATGGATTATATTTGTCGATGGGTGAAGGTTATCCCCACTTGAGTCGCTGATATTCGTACAATGAGTTCCTTTCTCAAAGACCACATTATTGCACGGTTCAGGATTCCCAAAAAAACTTATTTCAGATGGGGGAAGCAATTTCATTAATAGTGAAGTAAAAAATCTTGTTAAGGAGTACGCCATTGAACACAGAGTTGCATCTCTTTACCATCCCTGGACTAATGGCTTCATAGAAATTTTAAATAGGGAGATCAAGACGATATTGCAAAAACTTGTATGTCCAGATATGAAGAACTAATCCCAGATGCTTGATTTAGTTCTATGGGCTTATCGGATGTCATATAAGTCTCCTTTGGGTATGTCTCCCTACAGATTGGTGTATGGAAAGCCTTGCCAACTACTAGTGGAATTATTTAACAAATATTTATGGGCACTTTGTGTATACAATCTTTATTATGAGAAGACAGGAAAGAATAGGACGTTGGATTTGAATATACTGGAATTCTAAGACTTTGACTTTGCATATGATAACTCACTCATGTACAAGGAGAATGTCAAGCGTTGGAATAATAAACACATTCGAAGGAAGACTTTCTCTCCTGATCAGAAAGCTTGGTTATTTGATGCTAAGTTGAAACTGTTTCCAAGAAAATTGAAATGCACATGGCCAAGACCATTCATTGTGAGAGTTGTGCTTGTTTCCAAGAAAATTGAAAAGCACATGGACAAGACCATTCATTGTGAGAGTTGTGCGTGACAATAGGAATATTGTCATATCTGGGTTTTCATCTGATGCACTACCATTTATTGTGAAAGGACAATTGTTGAAGCCATATCTATATCATGATACATTCTTGTCCGTCGATGATTGTATATTTGTGGTATTAGACGATGATCCTTTGATTCCATCTTCTACGTCTGATACATGAGCATACTACCTCTTGTATATCATTTTGTTTCATTCTTTCTTCTTTCATTTTATCATTCACACATTTCCGTGTGTGTATATGCTATAATTAAGATGTGCTTTATCCTAAGTATAGGGGATTAGTGATTTGTGTTATTCATATTCATCATGTTCATCACTCGTTGTTGCTTATACGTAGGGATACTCTACCCTAAGATAGGGGGAGTGATGTTGTTCGTATCGTCTCTTTTGTGTTTTTATTCCTCTTATCTCTCGATTGTCCCCCAACTTGTTGATATTATATAATTAGGGCTATTCTACTCGAAGTATAGGGGATCGTTGAGTCTATAAATTCATTCCCTCATTTTTTCTCTTTTGTACAAACTTCTATATTTAGAATTAACTAATCCTATGTATAGGGGGCGTCACCGACTTCTATTCATTCTTTGAGTGATTGTTGTATAGTGTTTTTTTTCACTTTTATATACTTAGCATAAGTTACGTCTTCCTTTGCAGCTCCTTGATCACTACGTTGACATAGTTCGAACTAAGTATAGGGGGTGTCGTATAAATTGTATATATACTTCACACATAATTCATACTTTTAAAAATTTAATTTTTTTTATATTAGGATATGTATATAAATACGTAAAATCCACGTGTGCATATAGACTTTGATCACCTTCTGTCTTTAAAAAAATGAACACAAAACTCAAAAAATTAAAAACTAACAAAAACAGAACAAAAAAAACAAACAAAAAATTCCCCTTTATAGAAATTAGTATAATCCATATATACTTGTATATATTTTACTAACCCTCTTTCTCTAAAAAAACAACTCTCTAAAAAAATTGCTTTGTATCTATTTTTTGCATTTTCACGTGCATTTTTCTGGATAATATTGACATTTAAACTAAGTCTGGAATAAAATGAAGAATAGAGCTTAGTTGGAACTTAATCCACTTAATTTATGAGGAACCTTATAAGAACCAGAGTTAAGACTTTTAGGTCATATTAACTTAATTCTTTGACTCCATAATACTATGTTCACGTGTCGTCTTGAGTAGTCTATGTAGAATATTTAACAACACAGGCATGATACTTCTAGACCATGACTTATCTTGGACAATCACTTTACACATAGCTCTTCATGGAGGAGGTAGTGACGATGCTGAATCTTTTGTCTTGGGGTAGTACACGGGTATGTAACAACTAGTGGGAATATCCACCTTCCTCTAGGGAGGGTAGTGCATATCAACATGATCTAGTAGCATTGATGTCTAAAGACAGGATGTTGTGGGATTGCGATAATGCTTCAAAAGAGGGATAGTCTACTAACTCAAGAGGAAAAACTCCTTGTGTACATGTTGCACCTTATATATATTAAAAAAAGAAGAAAAAATGCAGAATCACTAAAAGTTGATAGGCCTGATTGAAATGTAAAATACCTGCTGGAGTCTATATACAAGTAAAAAAAAGAAGAGATTTAAAATAAAATTTTGTAAGCTTGTAGTGGATGACTTTCCTACATTGGTCATGCTTCCAAGGATAGGTAGCTGCATTGGTTATTGTCCATTCTTTTCTCCATCTCCTCTTCTTGAGCTGGTTGTACTTGAACTTAGAAGGGAATATCCCCGCTCCTCGAAGAAAGATTTTCTAGATCGTCGGATTGGAGATACCTTGTTGAGAGAGGTTTTTTCTTTGCTACTTTAGACACAGTGAGTTATAATTTACTTACATCGTAAGTCATAATAATTTGTGCATGTAGACTTGTTCTGACTTGACTCTTGAGGCGACCTGAATATGATTCTTATGGAACTTGAAGGTTGTTAGGTTTTAAATCCATTTCCTGTTTTGGTTCCACCATATAATAATCCAAAGGCCTAATAGAGCTCCATACTACAAATTATGAAGATAATTTTAATACTCAAAGTTTTCCTAATTTCCTTTTCTTTTATTCACTTATTCTTTCAAATAAGTGTTTGCTATCCCTGCAAATCATAGGGAGATGATGAGTTTGTATTTCATCATCTTTATTCATTTATTTTAGCTTAAAATCCCTTATAAAATACCTGTATATATTAATAAATCCATATTCTTACTAACTTGCATCTGTGTGTAAATATTGTATATATATTATTATTTTAACCTAAAAATAAATAAAGAAATATAAGAAAAATAAAGAAAACAATGAATGTATATATGCAATAGATATAGGCTGACCTGAACCCCGAGAGAAGGTTAATACATGACCTGATCGGCCAAGAACAAAGTAGGGGAGAAATGGTCTTTAATCAGAAAATCATAAAAAATATTGGGTAGATATTCTTCATTTATTATGTGTATACTTGTATAAAATTTACTCTATTTTATTTATCTGTAAATAAACCTCAAATTAAATAATTTTTTAAACAAAAGTGGTAAATAAAAATATTTAATAAATACTAAAAATAATTGCAATATAAAATCATGTACAGAATAAAAATACCCGCACTTGAAAAAAACATAAAGCAATAATTAAAAGATGAATCCCAGCTCCATATGAAATCGAATTGAACCAAACTCGCTTTCATCGTATTCTTAATTAAATTATTTTTAAAGTGGCAGTGATTTCATAATTTTTGGAGTTATGGTTTGAAAGATGATTTTCTAGGGTGGTTTTTGTAATTTTACCATTTATTTATTCTATATATTTATCCATATTTATTTTTATACATGATGTATTTGTAAATAATAGTAAATATTTTTGAATAATTACTTAAAATAAAAAATGAAAATAAAAAAATTCAAACACAAAATAACATAATTCCCTAATTTAACCTTGTATATGTATATAATTGATTTCCTTAAATAAACCTCACTAAAAAATTAAGTAATTAAATTTTATTATTTAAATTAATAAAGAAATGAAAATAGTTTTATTTAATGATTTAAATTGTAAAAAATATATCATATGTATATCATTCAATTAATTCCTAAGATGGCTCTTTAAATTATTGGCAAATATTACTATTATTAATATAATTACAAAAAATATTTTAAATTTAATTAATTAATTAATTCTCCATTAACCACTTTCCTTTCTCTCTCCCCCCATTATTTTTTTTAAATTAATTTTTTTTATTTATTTGGCTCCTCCTCCTTCATTTCTCCTTGATCAATCTTTTGGTAAAAGGAGCCTAATCTCTAAAAGCATTCTTGGAAAAGAAAGGTGCCTAGCGTCCGAGCCGTCCGGTGACAGCGAGTCGGTCCCCGTCAAGGCCATCACAACTTCCATCTGTTCCCACGGTAAGATCCATTTTTTTCTCATTTTTCATCTAGGTTAATCATACTTTAATTTTCATTTTGATTTCATTGTCAATTTTTAATCTTATATCATAATATTAATCAATCGCCAAATCTGAATCCGATCTAATCTTCCATCTCATATTGTTAGTCCTTATACGCTCACATTCTACCTCTGGATATGTACCGTGGACGGAGACTCCATTCCAATCTATAACCTCCGTAAGAACCTCTGCACCCACTAATTCTTTTTTATTTTTCTTGTATCGAGCCATTGTGCTCGAGCCATTTATTTTGATTTTATTACAGGAACATGGATTCAAAAAAAATACAGTTGTTGTTTCTTAAAAAAGGAAAAAATGTTTTAAAAAAAATATATTTACAAAAAAGTTTGGTGGCAGCACTGCTACCGCCTGCAGCACCACCACCGTCGACTGGAACCCCACCGCTCTCGAGCTCCACCACCATTGACCGATGCCATTCTAATGTTAGCTTTATCCTGCGCGAAGCCTGCCACTTGGAGTCGACATTCTCTGCGTGAAGGTGCTCCACCTCCTGGAGCGAGACCCACCGCGATTGCCTTCCCCAATCATCATCCAGCCCTCGATCATCGTACAATCGACCTCCGCCCGTGCAGAGAAAAAGACCCACATCCGCCACCTCATCACTTCTGGAGGCACACCACCACCAAAGACAATGGTTGTGCCATCTGGACCCACCACGTCTGGAGCCATCTCCCAGGCCTTTCCACCATCTAAACCGCCTGAAGCCAAGAACACTACAACCTCCACCCGTCATCCCTTCACCCATAGCCTCTCGCCATCCTGCTACTGGAGGAGAGGTGTGCCTCCTCCCCTCGCGATCGCTTCACTGCTTTCCATCCTCCGTTGATCATTGTCGTTCCGTCCTCAATCCCGACCGACTGGAGAGGCCACATTAACTACACCACCAGCAAGCCACGCCGCTCTCACGCCAGCCCGTCGACCATTACGCCTTCACCGACTGCCTGCGCGCCTAACGCGCCTCCTCCGACAGCTGTTACTTGGAAAGGATGGTACGGAAGTGCGTCCCCTTCCCCCATTGAGTGTCGGACGAATACGATACCCTCGTTTAACGCTAGGCAATATTATTTGGAGTAAACTGTAATCCATCATCCGGAGTTCCTGAATTTATGCAAAACTCCTCTTCATATCCTCAAGCTCATGCTTTGCACGTGTTATTTGGTAATTTGAAGTTTTCACCCTACTTTTTTTTATGCATAAATTTTAATGCAAAACCACTAAATAAATGTTATTATGTATCCATACTTTGATTTGTAAACTTTTAATGTCAAAATAAATGTTTTTCATGGTCAAATAATTCTGCAAAAATGTTTTTATAAGTCTTATGTATGCCTCTTCATGGTGTAATTTTCTCATTTCATTTTAGTCACATTTTTTATAATTAAAAAATACAAAACATTGCATTTTTCACTGTTTGAAATTTAAAAAATAATAAAATTCAAATATTGCATAAAAATATGAAAATAGAATATTTTTATTTCTGTGCATTTTAATTCCATACAAATTTCACGCAATAATTACTTTTAAAATTCAAAAAGTTGCAAAAAACTCAAAATAATATAAAAATCTTACAAAAAAGAAAAAAAATCAAAAATAATAATTTCACTTCCTGTTTGTAGATAATTCATTATAGTTTTTAGGAAAAATAAACTCAGTATTTTTTGATTTTGTTTGATAATTTTAAATTGAAAAATATCCTTATATGTTCACTATTTAATTTTTCATATTTTTATTCGTTTAAAAATCTTCAAAATTCAAAAAAGTCATCTAAAATCATTACAAAAAGTAAAAATATATTAAAGCAGAAAAAGATTTTATTTGGACATTTTTTAGCATTTTTATATATTTCAAAAATCTAAAAAAATGCATTTCATTCATGTATAATTTTTCTTTGAATTTTTTTTATTTTTTGAAAATTAAAAATTTGTAAAATTAAAATCATTAAAAACTTAACAATAGAAAAGTAAGAAATAATAAATTTAAAAAGATAAAAATCTCATAAAAACTAAGATAGCTTGCCTTTAAGATCCCTTTTCCTATTAATTGATTTTTTCAATTATTTGAATAGCTCTCAAGATTTGTAACCTCCCTTAGTTTGATCTTGTTGCAATACAGTTAAATGAAATAGCGAAAAATCTATTTTATATTTTTATAATTATTTCTTCTTGAGAATAAAATAAATTTTGTTGAGGGATTATTTGCGTCAACAACATTTTCACATTTATTTCATAAATTAAAAGCCCAAAACGATTCCTGTCAATAATAGGTCTTTGGTTATCTTGATCTCGCTAAGTCAACCCTTTGATTAAACTTATCTCACCCCTTTGAATATCTATTCCTATGCAGAGGGCATTCATCAAGAGGCCGGTTAGATATCAACCCATTAGAGAAAGGATTTCTATCTCCTACTCAGGCTGGTGATCATATCTTAAAAATCAATTGCCGGTGCTTGTTGAGTCCTCAATCTAACTCTTTAGATATTCATCCAAGCACCAACCTCTATGATTCAACAATTGAATCAAACAGCTGCATGATCATTAAGATAGCCATGGTATATAACCCTAATTGTACTAGGGGACCTATTATGGAAATTAATTGTTCTTCATTTTAGATTAGGGAATGATAATTGTAATTACATTTGTTGCATAATGGCTCGTCGTGGGCTCGTATGTCATACACTTTGCCCTTTCTTTGATGAGCCATCTCTGGGTCTTAGTTGGAACAAATGAATTAAGGATTGGATCAAGGATTGGCTTATATACGCAATGTAAGAGGAATCCCAATCAGAACACTGTGAAATTAAATACCAGCTGAATGGATGAATAGGAGATTAAGGTCAATCCTAGATAGTTGTGAATGGAGAAAAAGATGTAGATTGAAATTGACCTCCATTTACAACAGGCGAAATTGGACAAGAGCGTTCTCAATTTATTGGGAGATAAAGAAAATGGGAAGAAGATGAGGAGTTGGAGATCGGTTCACAAGGTGTGAACCGGGTTCTCGGGAATTGCCTCGAATTATTGATGATGTCGAGTCCATGAGATCAATGTAAGCATCGACGTAGTCGTGACTGGACCGTCCATGGATCGACATCGTGGAGAAAAAGGAGATCTATGCCTAAGGAACGATAAGATGGCCACCAAGGAATAAAAGGAGTGTAAAACAATAAAAAGGCTCGAAGTGAGCAGGGGGTCAAGGAAACACACATAACATAATTGGTGCAAGTGTGCAAGACTTGATCTTTAAACCTTAATTAAGATCCATACAATAAACAATACAAAATTAGGTTTACCAACTCTATACATGTGAAACTGCAAAGGAGCGGCTATTTTTATCTTTTCATTTTTAGAGTTGTTGTTTCAAGCACCTCTATTAATGAGTCCTTAGATGCTAACCCTATAGGAGCGAGAATACTGCTGGAAGAGTAACATGTACTTGTCCTTCTCCTTTATAACATGCAGTTTGCACTTTCTGAGGTCCTTGTAACCCTTCTCAGATCCTTACTCAACCAAAGAATTAGAGGTAGGAAGCCGATAGGCCAAACCACTACTCCAAATCTTGCTCGCAGTGGAATCACCCACGAGCCTGTACAGACCTACCCAGATGCAAACTGATGATGCATACACATCATGAGGGCATTTCCTGAGCTCAGTACTTCGGACCAATTCGATGTTTCACATAAGTCATGAACACCATTGATGACAGGGAATTCGGTTGCGTACGATAGAAGCGCCAATACTTCGAAAATCTAGGCGATACACAAAGCACTTACAGACTAGGTTTTTGGCTCTCATCCTTAGTGGGTCGTTGATAACTGAGATTTTTCGCGGGTCTATATATGTCTCACACAAGGCGGAGACACATTCATTATGGCAACCAATAAGAAATCTAGATTATCAGCAATTAACCCACAATATATATATATAGCAATGAAAAACAAAAATGTAGAGTTAAAGTTGATTATTTTCTACCATAAAATGCATAACAATTAAGTATGTAGAGGTCGAACCTCGAAGAGAAAAACAGGTATCCTATTGTTATTTATATACAACCAAGTCATTTACTATGTATATGTATTTATTTTATAGGTTTTTGTCTTTTATAATTTATTATATATATATATATATTTATTTTTAATTTTATAAATTTATGTTTTATTTTTATATTTTTATATTTTATAATTTTCCTTTTAATTACATATATACAATATATATGTGTTATATATTCTATATAGAATAATATATTTATAAATACTAATAAAATAAATTTCAGAATAAAATTTGTTTTGGGATTTATATATTTTTCTAATTTTTTCGCGATTTTATCAGATATTTTTCTATATTTGATATATTTTTAAAGTAAAAAATAGCATAAATTAAGGACTTAATCATATCCAAATTTGAATTGGATTTTAAAAATAGTAAATATGTTCCAAAATTACCCAAATCATATTTAATATATAAATATTTATATCAAGGAATTATAAAATAGAAAATTTTTAATGTTTTTTAGATTTTATGAAGGTTTTGATATTTTTCAAGTTTTTGGATTTTTCTTTTTCCATTTTTAGTGATTTTTGGTCTGTAATTAAAATATAGTAAAATAGACACTATAGGATTTTTTTGGAATTTTTAGACACGCTTTTATATTGTTGGTATTTTCTAATCTAGACAATGCGAAAGTAGGTTTTTTGATTTTTAATAAATAAATAAGATGTAAAAAATGCGAAATAGATTCAGAGCATGAGAATAGATGGCAAGAGGCACTTATCCCTATTTTTGTGAATTTTTAAGAACACAATAGCTACATATATAAATAGATCAAATGCATAAAAATAATTGTCCTAGCGGGGGCATAATTGCAATAAAAATAAATAATAGGGGCTATAGTGAAATTTTATCAAAAATATACAATGTGCTTTCAATTTTAATATACAATGTGGAATGGACCTAAATGCAATTGCGAGAAGTACATGGGGTCACGTGCAAAATTTCCTCAATTACCCCATATTTACGCGGAGGCGGACGATCAGATGTTTCCCACTTAACCATGTAATGTGTGCTCCTAGCTTAATGTCGCTTCATCAAGGAGTCTTGAGATTAGATCGTTGGAGAACGATCGACGGCTCTGGTGCGCTACATACAACGGTATCTAAAAGATCTACGTTGGCATTCTTGATCGGATGACTGATGTTGTTGACGAAGAATAGGGAAGAACAAATAGCTTCCCTGCCTTCGATGGATCCAATGTCCTTCCTCCTATAGTCTTTGTTGATGGCGTTCGTCTCTGCACCTCTAGGGAAGCCGTCCGCAGCTGAATATGCCCACAAAATGCTCTGGGAGCACGGAAAAGGGTCATGTGAGCTCAGGCATTGCAAAGGTCTCATGAAGCCACTATGCGAGTCGATCCATGCCTATAAGGGATCCTTTGCGCTCTGGACTTGCACAAGAAAGACACATGACTCAAGGAAGGAACCTCGATCGGAATTTGAAGTTGATTATGTGAAAATGAAGGGGGTCGAAGGAACTCTGACGAGCGGTGAGGGAGGAGCTCCATCCGCTGATCGGTGCGCAATCAGGGGGTCTCGATGAGTGATTTTGATAAAGAATGTGCAGTGGAAGTTGATGACCGTGGAGTGGAAGTCAAAGATCACTCAGATAAAGGTCAAATCAAGCTGGAGCTCTAAAGCTCCGGCGAGAGATTCTATCTAACATACTCTACCAACTTATTACAATGCTAAACTAAAGGTTAAAATTGAAATATAAGAACGAAATCTACCTAAAGTGGGTGAAAAGTTTCAGCTATTATACCTACTTGGTCGGTGATGAATCTCAGATTCAACACTCTAAAAATGATTAATTAAGCTCAAATCCCTAAAACTCGTTGGCATTTCTTCAATCATTCTGCATAATTAGCATTCTTGCATGTATTGATAAAAAATGCATTTTATCACTCATTATTGCATAAAATAAGAAGCCAAAAATCACAGTCCAATTGACCTGTAAAATAGTCTAAACCACCTCCACTGTGTACATTTTACTAACAAGAATAAATAAAAAATACAAAAAATCACTAACCTAAATAAGTGGACAAAAAACCCAAACCCTAGTTCTAGGATTTCCGGACTAAAACACTGATATCTTCCTTATCCAGTGTCCAATTTGATCCTACTCACTTTTGAAGTAATGAACATTCAAATATCTTCAAAACAAGACCAAGTTCAAGTGAATCGGAGCTCATATGTGAAAGTTAGGTTTTGGGTAGTTTATGTACATAACTAACTCAATTTATTTTATTTCTTTTCCATTTATTTTCTTTCATAAATTTTTTTATTAAAATATGTAAAAATCCAAATCCAAACAAAGCTTGAAATCAAAGAAATTAACTGAGTTCGAGTCTTCACTAACAGTCTGTACAAAATTATCTTTTCAGATTTTATTTCTTCTTATTCTTACTTAATAAAAATCCAAAAAATAGACTAATGTGTCAATATTTATCTTTGATTTTATCCTATTTTTTCCAGATTTTTATCTAATTTAAAGATGACAAAAAAATAGAAAATCAAAAAATCAAGATATTCTATGTACATGGGATACCCCAAAAATATCATTTTATGCAAATGATCGATTTTAGTTTTGATCTATTCATGAAAGTTGTAGATCTCATCGAGACGAGCAACTTTTGGGAAAAAATTTTCGATCCGAGGTCATTTGTTATTTCTTTTTGAATTATTTTTGTAATTATTTTCTCATATTTTATGGAGGTGCCACGTGGCAGCTTCTAAAGCTGCCATGTAGCACCCATTTTGAGCCCTATATATATATTTTCTTTTATAAAAATAAAAAAATAAAAAATAAAGAAAAATAATAAAATCCACGCACGTGCAGCACACGTACCGTAAGCGCACGCGCAATACATGTGCCCAACTTCCCCTGCACTTGTCGCCACGTGGCGCTTTCAGGGTCATCCGATCTCGATCAATCAGAGGACACCTATGCGCCATTCTTCTTCTCCCCCAATTCTTGTCGTCTTCACCGCCTTCCACTTCAAGCTCCGCCGCCATCCGATTTCCTTCCAAATCAACTGCTGGGCCGCCCTCTCCAATCACCAATCCTCCCATCCATCTATGGTCGTACGCCACCTTCCTATTCCATCAGAATCTTGTGAATCTCTCTGCCGCCAACCCCTTAATCTTCGTGCCAACCCCACGATCTCCTCTTCCATCACCTTCGACCTTTCATTTTCGGCCCCGTCACCAACTATAAAAGTAGCACTGCCGTGATCCTCAAACGTATCCGACGTTTGCACTAAGATCAAAAGAGTGGCCCAGTGGTGGCAGCCTGGAGCACTCTCGAAGGGGTCTACTACATCTCCTCTCACCTAGAACTTAAAATTTAAGCACTAGCATCCATTGGTCTCCATGTGTCCTTGATTCTACAGGCACTGACACTAAAGAGAAATGGTTAAAAAGAGATCAAAGAATTATCAAGTTAATTCACATTGCAATCAATAAATAAAAATAACGCATCAAAACAACATAAACAACTTTGACCTAAATAATAGATATTCAACTTAACATGAATATTAAATCAAAATTAAATATATTAATAAAGTTGTATTCCCAGCAATGATGCCGTCTAATGAATCATGAATCGGTAATAATAATAAACTCTTGTTGTAGTATGGACCAATCGATAATTAGCAGAATTGAGAGAAGATCTCCATGAAGAGTTTTCAGCTTTAATTTATACCTCGGTAAGTCCAGGGTTGAACACATGAACATGAGCCATAATATATGTAATTAATCGTCACATATTAATTTTAAATGATCGATAAGTCATCTACGTCAAAGAGGAAACAAATAATACAATCAAATAATGTTGACCAATGCACATCACGAATGTATGCATAAATGTGGCAACATGTGTCTTAAAAAGAATTGCCAAAAATTCTTGGATGGTAGAATTAGTTGATAGTAACATTGTGCCCAAAAAGAATTGTATTTGCATGCTTAGTTTTCTTTAGGAAAATCATTTTGTGCATTTCATTAATTAATTTTTAATAGGTCTAAATCCAACATTTTTACGATTTAGGATTTTTCTGAGATAGATTACCTAGTGATAAATTTTAGATAATTTATTTCCTGAAAATAACTAGATTTAATATTTATTATAATTAATTATTGAAAATATCATTATTTATATTTTTTATTCATAGAAAATTCATCTTGCATCGAAAATTACAAAAACATAAAGTAGTATAATTTCATTACATCACATTCTGACCAAGTTTCATAATTTTTGGACTTGAATTGATCAAAATTTGTAATTTAACCCCTGAACTTTGCTCAAATTGCATATTGCTCGTTTATTGCAATTAAAAACACAAAAAATACCTCTCTGAAAACCTAAATTCTAGATCAACTTTAAACCAACCTAAGGAGACATCTCCCTCCCTGTGTTTGACCTTAGAGTTACCCAAGTAAAAAAAGTTGAGTGCTTGCTTTAATTTGACATTAAATATTTATGTGGTTTTTGATCAATCATGAAATTTCCTGCCTACAATGGAACATATTTTAATAATTAATTCCATCGAATTAACAACACATTTTCCCGATTCTTCACAGGCACCGATCAACCGCGAGAAGGGAGAGGATGGTTGGAAGACGTGCGGGGGTGGAAGGGGAAGTGGTCACGTGTTCCGCACGTGATCGGGCGAGGAGAAGAAAGTGGGGCACCACATGGCATGTGGGGGTGCGTCCACATGGAGATCTGATAATTTTTTATGAATTTCTTAGTTTGGAATGTTAAAAATATGCAAATTTTTGCAAGGATGAAATTTATTAATCATCCATAGAGAGTAAAAATATCACTATCTTGCCACAATGTAGAAAACTAATTATAGAAGAAAATGCAATTTCTTAAATAATAAAATTATGCAATAAAGTGGTTCAAAATAAAGAGGGAACAAGGGGTTCACAAAGCAAATACAGAAATAAAAAATAAATAATTATGCAGACTGAACAAGGACTCAATCATAAATACATATCCCCAGAGCGGGAGATGTGAAAAATCCTCAATATGTCACATGTCCTCTGATTGTGGGATTCTTTGAAGATAGGCAGAAAGGCGGGGGCTCCTTCGCAAGTTCCCTCCCTCCCCATATGCTGGTCATGTGCCGGGGTGAGGGCTTTTCTTCCCTTCTTGCGTAGGCTACGTGCGGAGGATCTGAAGGGAGGTTCATGCGAGGTGACTGCGCTTCCCCTCCGCACGGGTGGCGAGGTAAATAGCCGGCGAGCGATAGAGCTTCAAGGGGCAGTGAGGGCATCCTGTGGCTGGAGTCGAAGGCATCTTGGTAGTCGCATTGGTAGGGGTCGTTGGTGCTGGATCGGTGGCGAGCTCGTTGATGAAGCAATGTGGTGGAACGGTCGCGCAAGGGAGAGCTCACAATAGTTGGAGGCATGATGACGATAGCCGTGATGCGGTGTTACCTCGAGGCGGTTCTCGTCGGTAGTAGCTGCACGCAGGCAGTGCGGCGTAGTGGTTGCTGCTCTAGGGGTGGAGATGAGAAGAAGGAAACGTCTCTGGATGCTCCTTACAGGTGAGGTGGTTGGCTAACAGAGGGTTGCTGGACATGCACGAGGAAGTGGGTGTGATGGTTGGTCGGTGAGGCACGATTGCACTGCTGGTGCGGCGACACAAGGCTGGAGGAGAATGTGACTGGATATGGAGCAGTGATGAGGATGTGACACAGGATTCCGGGGACAAGAAAGGGAACCAGAGATTTGGCATGAAACAGAGGAAGGATAGTGGATCGCATGGATTCGAGGATGGGCATTGGCCCTCCTTCATGGTTGTCGCCTTGACCATGTCGGTGTTGCACATGAGGCTGGTGATTGATCTCGCTAGGGTGAAGGTATTCGCTCGATGGAGTCGACCTATATCACAGGACACTCCGCGAGTTGCTCCCTAGATGGATGGTAGATGGCTGCGGCTTGAGGTTGATGGTCCTTTATATAGAAAGGTGGGAGAGGGGATAAGGTGGTTGCACAATACGAGGGAGCACATGTGGAGCGTCCGGCTGTTGCGCAACGGGTGGAGGAGGTTCCGCGGGTGGTTGGCGGAATGGGCGAGGAAGAAAGGAGTTGACTGGAAGGAGGAAAAGAACCCTCACATGCATGGCACGTGAGGTGAGATATATATTTTATTTTTATTATTTTATTTTATTTTTTAATAAAAACAAAATAAAAAGAGGTCAAAGAGTGGCATGTGGTGGCTCCATGAGCGGCCACGTGTCAACTCCAGAAAAATTGAAATTAAAAAGACACTAATAAATCAGAAAGAAATACCAAATGACCTCAAATCAAAAAGTGCTCAGCAAAATAATGCTTGTCTCGATGAGATCTACAACTTTTATGAAGGGACCAAGAGCAAAAGAGGTCATCTGTGCAAAATAATTTTTTTGAGGTACTCTATGTACATAAAATACCATGATGTTTGGGTTTTGTATTTTTTTAGTGATTTTATTTAAGATAAAAAAGAGAAAAATAACGATAAAATTAAATATAAATATTTACACAATAATATATATATATATTGGATTTTTAGTAAAGAAGAAAATAGGAAAATAAAATAAACAAGAAAAAGTGAGTTATTTGTACAGACTCACAAAGGACACTCGGACTCAGTCAGTTTCATTGATATAATTCTTAATTTAAATTTGTGATTTTGTGGATTTTATTTAAAACTTTAATCAAATAATATATATGAAAAAGAAATAAGAGAAAAAGAGTTAATTATGTATATAAAATATCAAGTCAAAATTAGGGAAAACTCAAAACGCGCAAAAGAGGCCCAAAACCCAACTTTCTCATACGAGCTCCAATTTTTATGAAATGGGTCATGTTTTGAAGATCTTTGAATATGTATTACTTTAAAAGTGAGTAGACCTAAATTAAAACCTGTATGAGGAAGATATGAGCATTTTAGTCTGTCTAGTCTGAAGTTTGAATTTTGTCTCATGGGTCAATTATTTGAGTTAGTATTTTTTTTCTATTTTTCCTTTAATATTGTTAGAAATATATACACAATGGAGTGGTTTGAGGTCAATTGGAATTAGCATTAATTAGATAAAAATGCATGAAGTTGGGTGCAAAAGTGAAGATGATTACGAATGCAATTATGAATGTTAAAATATAAAAATTAATTTTACATGCATGAATGATAAAAATGCAGAATAAATGACGAAATGCAACAATTTACTTGGGAATGAAGCTCTATTTTCATATTTTAGAATGATAAATCACATTTTCATCAACCCCTATGCTTAAACCTTGTTTGTCCACGAGTATCTAGAATGGAATGCAAAAGTGAAATGATTTTGGGTTCCATATACCAAAGTTATGAAAAAGAGGTGAAAATGGAGCTAGACCTAACCTTTGAATTAATAGTGTGGCGGAACTTCTGTGAGACTTAGGATGTTAAAATCAGCAACCCTCAATTTCTACATATCATTGTTACAGATTCAGCTCAGAAGTCATCTTAGATCAATCCTTCTCCCAAAGCATATCCCATGAACATTGAACAATTGTATCTTGTGTGTGAAAGGTTTTAGCTCTCCCCATCAAGAATGTCAGATTGCCATGCAAACCCTCCTCCCATTAACTCCTTCTCAGGAGTCAGGTATTTCCTTTTAAGGCCGGTCGTGATGTTTTCACAATCGAAAAGGGAGGAAATGAGAAGAAGGGGAAAAGAACTGAAGGGTGACCAGTGTATTCACCTCTCCTTATGAAGCCTGCCAGTTTACCCAAGTCTCCACTAAGATCTGCATGTTTTCTTGAAGCTTGGACCTTTTTGGTTAGATATTTCTTTGGTAATTTGGCTTCTTTTTTGGTATGGATTTTTGGTGACTCTGCATGGATCTTTTTGTGTCCCTATGGATATGGAATCTTTTTTCCATACATATTTTGCAGTCTTAGAAAAAATTGTGCCCAGCTGTCCATCCCTTTCTGAAGCTTTATTTCAACCCATACTCCGGTCTTTAGATGTCGACACTACTAGAAAGAGACCCACGTAGTCTACCAACACCCCGTCTGAGTTGAGCTAAGTGCATAGTACGAGAGAAAAGATTAATTCCCTACTCAAAAGACATACCTAGAATTAGGTGACCATTTTAGACACTATGAGTCAAGGGCTATACATTGCCATATGGAACTTGAAGAATTAAGTCAAAACACCTGAAGATTCTAAAATCTTCTTTCCCGATGAAGTTCCTCTGGAAATTAGGTCGATTAAAGTTGATTTAAGACCACTCTTCGCTTCTACCTGCAACTTGATTCTGAACCCAATAACTTTTCACTTTGCGTATTCCAGATATGCAGATGCATATGAGGTGCAAGGCGATTTTTTTTATGAATGCAAGAATGATATGCAAAAGTATTTTTTTGTGTCTTTTGTATGCATGGAAGATATGCAAAAGATTTTTTTTGCTTTCTCATTTTTTTGTTGCGTGTTTTATTTTGTTTTATTTGTTTTTTAACTTTTAACCATCCCAAAACTATATATACAAAATACATGAAAGTACAACCTATGTCCTCAGAGCACAAGAAGCGACAAGGAGACATAGCTCATGCGAAGAATAGAGAGAAAAATAATAAAAAGAGGATAGAAGTCAATCACCCCAATATATTTAGGCTTTGTTAAGCCTAAGTATATAAGAATAAGATAAAAAAGTGGAGCGACTGAGGTCAAGAGGTGAAATGGATGGATATATATAGGACGGGCATCGGTCCCCCTATACTTAGGCTTTGGTCAACCTAAGTATGGGATAACAGTGAGTGTGAGAATCGATGAGATCTCGATAATATACAGATCGAATGAGGAGTAGAATGATAAAAATATACAGTTGGCATCAGTCCCCCCCATACTTAGGCGTTGACCTAAGTCTAGGAAGAAAATGTACAAGGAAAATCGATGGGGGCAAGGGAATGGATGGCCGATGATCAAGGCAGTTTACAACCGATCTTTTTCAAGAAATGTAGTTGAAGGGAATATTGATTAGAAAAAGATGAATCAGAGGAGCCACCATTGGAGCTGTCATCGGAATAATATTCAAAGGTCATGTCACACCAACTATTCTTATTTTTGAGATTTTTTCTCAAAACTCGTTCAGGTTTTGGGTCAATCTTTTTTTCCCCTGAATATTCAGATGAACAAGTATCAGTATGGTCATAACGTATTGTTCCAGTATATTGCATGGACCATGGGAGGCAGCCTTAGACAAATAATAGAGAGGGACATGGAAAGTCCAACGTGGATCGACATATTTCTTGTTCTGATCAGTTTGTAGATTCTCCAAACTGAGCTCTCTCATACTGCTCTCATTCTCCTAACTTGATGAGTACTTCTCAGGAGATGCTTTATCTGAAATATTGGTTCAGGAGGTATTCTTTGTGAGGTGCTGCCCATGAGTTCCCTATTAGATGAGTCTCCATATAAATAGTAATATTCATGTAGGGTTAGCACACATCCTGTGTATTTACTCTCTTTGGATTTGCGTTTGTAGACTCAGAGAAATCCGACATAGCCTTGTCCAGATGTGGTGAATCGGGTGTGTATCATTTGATATCATTCACCTTCGTAGGCTCGTAAGTCGTTTCATAAAATGTCTCTCCTTCATTTGAGTCTGTGATAAGTGGAGAGGTCTGAGCACATGATGGTTCTTCGAGGTCACAACTGGTGGTTTTTGGTTCGGTTGTCTCAGGATTTGGTGTGTCCTCGAGAATTTTCTCAATTTGATTTGTATTCGAGAATATGATGTCCTGATTCTCATAGTTAATAGTCGCTCTAGGGGAAGCAAGAAATGGCTTTCCCAAAATAATGGGAGACTCATATATATATCTCCTCGGTGTTCAATGTCTAGGACAATGAAGTCCACTCTATGTGCGACACCATGGAAATTAATGGCAATGGAAGAGACTCCTATCGGTCTTTTTGTGGATCGGTTAGGAAATTGAACGATCACTCGGGTCTTTTTGAGCAGTTTGAGTTTGATTCTGTTAAACACGATCTTCGGTAGGATATTTAGTGTAGAATCATCGTTAATCTGAACATTATTAAACCATGTATTCTCAATTTCACATGTCTCCTTAATTTTGCGGACATTGTTTGTTTGGGTCAATACCATTGAACTGGCCATAGTGATTAAATCATATTATGTTCGAGATCTTTTCTTTCCCATCTTCTTAGGTGATTGTCGACTTTTCACAAATAACTGAAGATTGGGAACATTCTCTATGGCCTTGATTAATGGAATATCTAAGATAAGACTTTCGTAAAATGCTTCCATCTTGGTTGTGTCTGATTTTTTGAATTTTCTGTTTTTTTTTGGAATTTTCACTAAAGTCAGTAGGAGGGTCAGTGTTCGGTGGTGTCTGTGTTTTGGTGTCATGCACATGATAGTTTTCGGGTTCGCTCTATGATTTTCTTGACCCCTCTTGGTTGATTATCATTTCTTTGACTATTTGGATGACATTATAAAATTGTTCAGTCAAAACTTCGATCCTCTTATTGATCCGAGCTATGTTATCCATTATCATCGAATGTCTTGAATTTGAGTGACTATACTCAGTATGCTGTAACATTGGCATTTTCTCTTGAACCGAGATATAGTCAGCTTCTGTGACTAGGTTTTGGTCATGAGTCCTATGTCCTTGACTTTGGATGTCATCTATGTGATCAAAGGAAAAGTGATTATACTCAGGTTGTGGGTCGTCTCGAGTGGATGATGGACGTAACCGGGAATCGTGTTCCTTGATCAAAGTTGGTTACGCTTATATTCATCTTCAAATCTGCTCCCTCCATTTTGTCTTCATATAACATTATTGATTCTGGGAGCAGTTTATATCTTAATTTTTCAACCAAGGGTGGATGGGTGGGTGAAGAGAATGGTGGCTGGGAAGAAACTACCTCAACGAGAGGGTTTCTCTGAAAAGAAGGTGGATACGAAGATTGGGAATTTTTCATGTGAGCACAACCCATGGATTCTGGATATGAATGCCAATATTCCGTCATCTTTGAATGGTATGGAAAATATTGATTTGCGAAACCAGGATCCGTGTGTGCAAGTGGACTATTACAAAATTCAATATACAAATGCAAACCCCGATTTCACCAACTCAACTCAGTGAAGGTCTGAAGGTTCATCCAAATTATCTTGCATGTTTTAGTTGGCGATAAATACAAAATGGGAAAGAGTTAATGAGATGTTAGGTGCATATATTTCCCTAAAGACTAGCCCAGTTCTTACGACTAGTTGAACCTACTTTCATCCAATATAGGAGTAAGTGTGGACCGTATAAATAGAACTACCCGTTCCTTGAGGACTAAGGTGTCTTCTAAGCCTCCCACTCTACTAAGGAAATCCGGACCGTTTATCAACTACCCGTAGATACTCACTGAAAAGTAGCTAATCGCCTAAAAAGAAAGAACCAGTAGTCTGTATGAAAATTCCAGCTTGGCTCTAACCTAGTGTGGTCTCTCTCTTACTTGTAGAAAAATCAAAAAATGACGGGGTTGCTTTCCCGAAAATAACGATTTTCAATTTTATCCAATTTTATTTAATTAATAATGTTAGCAGTCCCCTAGTTTTAATTTGGTTATCACTTTAATTTGAGTAGGGAACAATGCACATATACATGGGGATTCCAATTTCTTCTATTCCTATGTGAATGAAAACCAAGGGAGAATCGAAAAAACCATGCAGCCGTAAACACGATGATGAATGCTAAGTTAGAAATACTTATAGTGCCTCCTCGCAATCTTCGTGCAATATGCTAGACAGAATTGAATTTTCCTAGAAAAATTGAATATAATGCATGCATGTGAAATCACACCTATAACATAAATTTCTATTAGCGAGTGATAGAACAATTTAAATTGTCTAAATGAAAGACGATCCAATGCATAAAATTTAGTGAAAGTTTGGTCCTAAATTATGAAGGATACAAAAAAATTTTATTTTTACACTACCGTGTGCCTATCCTAATTTCGCCACTTAAGTCTGACCCCACCCTCACCGAAGGGTGAAACAGGCCGACACACCACAGAAGAATGCTCAGTATATTTTTACACACGCGAGATCCCGATCAGGAACCGCTAGAAATGAGAAAGTAATTAAAAACACACTCTCTCTCTCCAAAAATTGAAAATGGCATGTATTTGGTTGCTCCGAGATGCGTCGATATCCAAAAAGATCCCTCCAAGTTCACTGGGTACCTCGCATGAAAAATAGAAGATCATGTATATGAGAGAGGCTCATAGAAAATATATAAAAATAAAATAAATAAAAATACTGAAAAAGAAGGGGGAAATGGAGAAATAATTACAATAAAACCATGGATCAGACTACTTGGGGATGGAAAACCTAAAAGCTTGATTTTCTTGAAAACCTAAGCCGTGCCTCCCCGGTAAGGTGTCATTTGAAGAACCTGAAAAATGTGTTGTTAATTCGATGGAAATAATGATTAAAATATGTTTCATTATAGGCGGGATTGGTCAAAAACCACTTAAAAAATTAATGTCAAATAAATCAAGCGGTCAACATTTTTTTACTTGGGTAAGTCTAATGTCGAACTCAAGGAGGGAACTGTCTCGTTAGGTTGGTTTAAAGTTGATCTAGAATTTAGGATTTTAGAGAGGTATTTTTTGGTGTTTTTAAATGCAATAAATGAGCAATATACAATTTTAGCAAAGTTTAGGGGTTAAATAACAAATTTTAATCAATTCAAGTCCAAAAATTATGAAACTTGGCCCAAATGTGAAATGTAATGAAATTAGACTACTGTAATTCTTTTGTAATTTTCAGATTTAAGATGAATTTTCCATGAATAAAAATGCAAACAATGATATTTTCAATAATTTATTATAATAAATATTAAATCTAGTTATTTTCAGGAAAAAATTATCTAAGGTGTATCACTAGGTGATGTATCTTAGAAAAATCATAAATACTAAAAATATTGGATTTAATACCTATTAAAGATTAATTAATGAAATGAATAAAATGATTTTCCTAACGAAAACTAAGCAAGAAAAAGCAATTGTTTTTGGGCATAATGTTACTATCAACTAATTCTACTATCCATGAATTTTTGGTAATTTTTGGAGATGTGGTAAATTATTTATGAATTTCTATGCTCAGAATGGGCAAAATATGCAAATTTTCGCAAGGATCATAATTATTAATCAACCCTAGAGAGTAAAAATATCATGAGCTTGCCACAATGTAGAAAATTAATTGTAGAAGTAAATGCAATCTTTTAAATAATAAAATGATGCAATAAAGTGGTCCAAAATAAAGAGGGAAAATGGGGTTCACAATGCAAATACAGAAATAAAAAAAATAAATATGCAGACTGAACAAGGACTCAATGATAATTACCTATCCCTAGAGGGGGAGATGTGAAAATTCCCTAATATGTCACGTGCCCTATGACTATGGGCTTCTTTGGTGATAAGCAGAAAGGCAGGGGCTCCTTCACAAATTCTCTCCCTCCCCACGTGTTGGTCATGAGCCGGGGGGAGGGGTTTTCTTCCCTTCTTGCGCAGGCTATAGGCCGAGCATCTGAAGGGCGATTCGCATGAGATGAGTGTGCTTGGCTAGCAGCGGAGCTGCAAATGGCAGCGAGGGCATCCCATGGCTGGAGTTAAATGTGGCCTGGAAGTCATGCTGGCGGGGGTCATTGGCGCTGAACCGATGGTGAGCTCATCGAATGAAGCAGTGTGGTGGAGTGGCCACGCAGGGGAGCACACACAATAGTTGGAGGTGCAAAGGCGATAGCGGTGATGCGGTGCTGCCTCGAAGCGATTCTCCTCGGTAGTAGCTGCATGTAGGCAGTGTGGTGTAGTGGTTGATTCTCCAGGGGTGGAGAGGAGATTTAGATAGCGTCTTTGGATGCTCCTTACAGGCGAGGCGGTGGGCTGACGGAGGGTTGATGGACATGTGCAAGGAGGTGGGTGCGATGGTTGTTTGGCGAGGCACGAGTGCACTAGTGGTGCAACGACACAAGGCCGAAGGAGAACATGACTAGAGATGGAGTGGGGACGAGGATGTGACGCAATATTATAGGACTGATAGAGAGTACAGGGGAATTGGCATGAAACAAAGTAAGGTGAACGAGATAGTGGATCGTCTAGACTCGAGGATGGGCATTGGCCCTCCTTCCTGGTTGAAGCCTCGACTGTGTAGGCATTGCACGGGAGGTTAGTGATGGACCTTGCCAGAGTGAAGGTCTTCACTGGACGGAGTCGACCCCTGTCAACGACCACTATGCGAGTTGCCCCCTAAATGGATGGTGGATGGCTGCGACTTGATGTTGATGGCCCTTTATATAGAGAGGAGGGAGAGGGGATAAGGTGGTTGCACGATACGAGGGAGTGGAGGAGGAGCAGTCGGTTGTTGCGCAACGGGCAAAGGAGGTTGCGCTGGTGGTTAGCAGAACGAGCGAGGAAGAAGGGCGTTGACTGGAAGGAGTAAAAGAACCCTCACGAGCATGGCCCGTGAGATGAGAGGTATTTTTGATTTTTTTTTAATTTTTTATTTTAATTTTTTATAAAAATGAAACAAAAAGAGGTAAAAAATGAGTGATATGTGGAATCTCCGGGAGCTGCCACGTGTCAACAACAGAAAAATCGAAAATAAAAAGAAAATAATAAATAAGAAAGAAATATCAAATGAACTCAGATCAAAAAGTACTCAACACAAAAAATTCTCATCTCGATGAGATCTACAACTTTAATAAAGGGACCAAGAGCAAAAGAGGTCATTTGAGCAAAATGATATTTTTGGGGTACTCTATCTACATAAAATACCTTGATTTTTTGGTTTTGTATTTTTAGTAATTTTTAAATAAGATAAAAATTGAGAAAAATAAATATAAAATCAAATATAAATATTTACATAATAATATGTTATTTTTTGATTTTTAATAAAGAATTAAATAGGAAAATAAAATAAAGCAAAAAAAGTGAGATATTTGTACAGACTCACAGAGGACACTCAGACTCGGTCTTTGATTTCAGTCTTAATTTAAATTTGGAATTTTGCGAATTTTATTAAAACTTTGATAAAAGAATATAAATGAAAAATAAGTATGTGAAAAAGAGTTAATTATGTACATAAAATATCAAGTCAAAATCAGGGAAAACTCAAAACGTGCAAAAGAGGCCCAAAACCCAACTTTCACATACAAGCTCCGATTTTTATGAAATTGTTCTTGTTTTGAAGATCTTTGAATATGTATTGCTTTAAAACTGAATAGATCAAAATCGGACACTGTATGAGGAAGCTATGAGTATTTTAGTCTATCTAGTATGAAATTAGGATTTTATCTCACGGGCCAATTATTTGAGTTAGTATTTTTTTGTATTTTTCCTTTAATCTTGTTAGCAATATGTATACAATGGAGGTGGTTTGAGGTCAATTGGAGTTAGCTTGAATTAGTTAGAAATACATGAAGTTGGGTGCAAATGTGAAGATGATTATGAATGCAATTATGAATGTTAAAATGCAAATATTATTTTACATGCATGAATGATAAAAATGTAGAATAAATGATGAAATGCAGCTACTTACTCAGGAATAAAGCTCTATTTTCATATTTTATTATGAAGAATCACATATTCATCATCCTGCACCTGCGCCTTGTTTCTCCCCCCCGCGCTACTCCGCATGTGACCCTTTCCTCTCACAACCGTCGGTGCACCACCGTCTCGGCCATCTCTTCCACCTCCTCCTCGCTCTTCAACCTCCCTCCACGAGTCCCACGTTGAGCTACACGACCTTCAAAACTCCAACTGCCCTTAAAAGGGCCTTTATCGCCAACGTTGCAGATCATCCGCCGTCTTCCTAAGCTAGTAGAGAGAGCTTCCAAGGAGTCCTTGTGACACTAGGACAAACCTCGGTCGAGCAACGACCTCCTTCTCCAGGAGATATCCGACGAAGAAGACTTCGTCAACGCTGCTGCCACCCCGTTGTGACTTGAACTCCACCGCCATCAAGGTGTTGAGCGATGATCGGCTGGAGTTAGAGCTCCAGCCATATCCAAGCGAACAACTCCAGGTAACTTCTTCTTCTTCCTACAACTTTTTCTGCTTCTCTATATTCCTATGTTATGCATCTCTACCCCTATTTCCCAAGTACACCCACCTTCTCCTCCGATCTCCGTTCACACTTTACCCCCTCCCATTCGCAATTCATCTCTCCACCCATTTCCATCATTACCTTCTACCTCCACTTCACCCGCTGTCATGCTTCATCGCCATCGCCTTCCCCTCAGAAATACCAAGCGTGGTTGCACACACCTCACATCGCTTCACAACACGAGGACCTGGACACCTCATCGCCTCCTTCATCACCCTTTTCAACGTACGCTCGATCGCACCCTGCCGTCAGCTGCACCACCTAGCCAGCATCCATGCATGCTTACATCGCACCATCCTCTTCCTGCCATTGACGTTGACTACCAATCGCCATCGACCTTCTGTTCCCCACTTCATCGCGTGCTTACCATCGCAACTCCTCCAACGAAGAACCACCTGCAGTCACTCCTCCTAGTTCCATCACCTTCGTCATCGGCTTCAGCCAGCCCTCGCTCCTCCACCTCACGCCGTGTGTCGACGGAGGTGGAGATCACCAACGTCACCTCTCAACCCTACACGCCATCGTTTTCTCCGCCTTCAGCTTTGACACAATGAACAAGCACCTTTTGATTTTTATCGAGCAACTTGACATCATCAGGACGTCCCGCAGCCGACCCTCGCTCCCTATCATAGCTTCGACTCAACCGAAGCTTCCTCCCATAGCCACGTAATGCCTCGGGTGGTCGTACCTTAGCTCTAGGCCTGAGGCTCCCTTCAAACCTCATCCGCAAGTGCATAGCATGCGCTAGCGGAGAACAATTATGCATGTGCCTTTGCAACTCTCCATAACTACAAAGACATCCCCGCCAGCTAGAGTCACACGTGACATACATGCATTCATGTAAAAATATGTAAATATCCTCAGAGTATCGGCTCTTAGCAACAACATCCCCACCAACTGGAGACCATGTGTTGTACGTGCTATAGTTCGGAAAATTGTAGGTGACCCCCCACTTATTTCCAGATTCGTAAAGACTACGTCGCCGACCAGGAGAGCACATGAGGCGTACGTGTTTCCTGGGATAATTGCACAAACACTCTCAAGCATATATGTAATTGCATAACCACCCCATTCCCCATTCATGTTTATTTAATCAATTTTGTTTCTGTATTTATATATAGAGCCATGTGTTTACATTTTAATTTGGACCATCATTTAGCACTGTTTATTATTCCAAAAATTTCTCATTGTAGAACAACATATTCCCTATCATAGTGAACAATGGTTATATTTTTGTGAGCTGTGATTTATTTAATATATTTAATTTGGTGAAATATTGTATATTTTACCGATTTTTATTATGAAATTAATATTTAATTATTCGTTGTTCCGAAAATTCCCAAAAATTTAAAGTAATTAGCTTTTATTTTATTATACTCTTTGCCCAAAAATCTTCACGTTTGCATGCATATCGAGATCAGAATAAATTATTTGGTGATTTGCTTAATTACTTTTTAGTAGGTCACATATCAATTATTTTTAGGATCTTGTAATTTTTCCAGATTCGTCACACATAGACTAATCTATGATAATTCTATTTTTGGAAAATAAATTTGTGTTAATTATTAAAATTAACTTTGCAAAAATCACCTAGTTTGTATATTTAATTCACAAAAAAATTTCTCTGTCTTTAAAAATTCTAAAAAAAATACAGTAGCTTAATTTCATCATTATTCAACTTCTTGCCAAGTTTTAGGCTTTTTAGTCTTGATTTAATTGAAATTTGTATTTTTTATCCCTCAACTTTGTCAAATTTGCATTGCATTTATCACTTGCATTCTAAAATACCAAAAAGATGCTTCTCTAAAACCCTAGAATCTTTATTGACTTCAAATAAACATAAGAAGACAATTGCCTCCCTGAGTTCAACCTTGGGCTTGCCTGAGTAAAAAAATATGACTACTCGCTTTAATCGATAAATCAAATTTATGGTTTTTGATTGATGTCAATTTACCGACAACAATGACCAAAAATTAAAGTTAGTTCAACGAAATTAACTCGAGCATTTCAGGATCATTCAAATGGAACCACTGTCGGGGAGGCAGGGCTTAGGTTAATTTTTAGTAAATCTAGATTTTTGGTATTCTATCCTCGGGTAGTCTGTTCTCCAGTTTTTCTTGTGAATAACTCTCTATTTATTTTCAGTATTTATTTATTTTGCGTCCATCTCTCTGACCATTGTCTTATTTTTTGTGCGAGGAACCTGCAACATCGAAGGTGAATCGTTAGGCGAGCCGAAGAACCTACATTGAATTGAACTGAGTGGCTTTGAGAGAACTTGTAACAAAAGTCTACATTTAAAGCGGATCCCCTTTGGGTTCTCATGTGTGTAACCAAAATAAAAAGACTCTTTCTGTTGGATGGTTTCTTGACATAGAATAAATCCTGCACTCACGACTCTTAGAGCTTCCTAGGTCTGTTTATGCTCGTAATATCTAGGACTACACTTCACCATTAAAAGACGTATTTGGACTGCATGACTTTAGACAAATTTAAATTCACTCTTCACTCGCTAATAGAATTTCCTGTCTAGGAGCGACTTTTCATTGCTTGCATTCATTTAGTGTAAAATTTTCATTTCTTCTTTGCATCTCGCATGTAGAGTGCGAGGATCACTGTAAGTCTTCTGAACTAGGCATGTATCATTGATTTTGCATTCCATCAACTTTTCTTGACTCCCTCCTCTTGGTTTTACAACTTATAATTAAAGGAAATTAGGACTGAATGATAAGCATGCCTTGTATGTTGGATTAGTCAAGTGGTCATCTAACTTAAAATAAAGACCGCTAAAGGAATTGACCAAAAATATCAACTTAAAACTAGAAATTCTATTTGCAGGAGAGTAACCCTGATCTTGATTTCAGGATGAGTGAGGGTACATTGAGTGTGTGTACACACTAAGATAGAACCCAAATCCCTACCTTTCATATCTATGTACCCCACTCTTAGTGAATATCATAGGCTGAAGTATTCGAAGTTCGACTGACCATCACTAAGTAGCCTTCGTTTGCTTCAACAAGTTGATAGGGATGAAGCAGCAGTATGACACAAGAAGTTGCTTAGTAACCCCCCTGGGGAGAAGTAACAAGACTTGTCAGCCTCCGCTTACTTCGGTAGGTAGATAGGGACATGTCCCTAAACTTCATCGGTATTAACCGAGTAAGATGGTGGTAGGAGCTAAGAGAGGAAGGTTGTCGGTATCTTAGGCGAAAGGTTAAATAGGGGAGATGCAGTCGGCACTGAGCAGACTACCCTATAGGCCATCGCATTATCCTTACTAACTTTGCTTGAAAGTCACACTTAAAATCAAACAGATTAATTGGACTCGTATTCAGGTCCTTCATCGTGTTGAGTGTTAACTCAGGGTTCGTGATTCAATTGATTTCTTTAGGAAGGAGTCAAATCCTATCTTTGCAACTTGTGCTCCTTACATTTCTTCTCTCTACCATCTAAGATGACTGACTAGGGTATATTTATTTGGGATTTGCAAATCTCTCATTAAACCCCTCAAGAATTATGTCTTCAATGGTCCAAGTGCAACTTGGGCCAACCTGGACTCATGACCCTCTTGAATTCAGGATCTCTCACTCTCGGGATGGTCACCCTCAAACCATTCCCTTTCTCTCCTCCCACCTCATCGAGGAAGATCTTCATCTTAGTGAGAATATTTTCATTCCTGAATCCTCTTTTAATCAAGAGCATATTGTTGATCTAGGACCTCCAGAAGATTCAAGAAAAATGCCTCCTAAAATGAAAGAAGAGGAAGAAGAACACCCCAAGGACTTTATGAGGATGATATTAGCAAGACTCGCTACGTCTGAGCAGCAACACACTCTACTCTGAGATCAACTAGGACAACTCAATGATTGGGTGGAATTGCTGATGGACGTGGCATACAACCTCAAACAATATAGAACCAGAATTATCTGAGTTCAGCTAAAGCAGGAATCGATTTTGAGTTGAAACCACAATTCCTTAACCTGTTGCCACACTTAGATGGGAATGCTTCTAATGAACCCTATGCATTCCTAAGGGACTTCGATCTCATCTTTGCTAACCTTATACATCTTAATGTTATCTAGGATTATATCAGGCTTACAACCCTTCCATTTTCCTTGGGTGGCAAAGCTGAATACTGGGTGAAGAACTTGGGAATTATAGTCACTAGCTATGAACAGTTCAAGGACCTGTTTTTGAAGAAGTTCTACCCCTAAGTAGGGCTAACATGATGAGGACGCATATCACTAGCATTTCCTAGATACCCCATGAATCATTTTGTGATGCTTGGGAAAGGTATAAGGACATCTTGTCGAAATGTCCTTGTCATGGTCTAGATGACAACATCTTGGTCCAGTCATTCTTCACCAGTCTCAGCCCTGAGATGCAGGGTTTAGTGAGTGCTTCCTGTGGAGGTAGCTACACTTCACACGGAGCGGATACTGTCTGCAAGGTATTCGAGAAGATGGCTGAAACTAGTTGCTCAAAGACTGTCAGCAGGGCATACACATAGTCCCCCAGTTCACTCTCATCTGGAGGGTGGAAGTTAGCTATAGTTGATCTCTCTGAGGAATTGATCCCTAAAATAAGACTCCTTGCAGAAAGCTTACTGTAGTCGAGAGGGTCGAAAGGAGGATTGATGAATTGGACTGAAGAATCTACAAATTTCCCAAACATGTGGATGAATTGACAGACAAGGTATCTAAGATAAAGATACTTGCCATGAATGCACCCTCTGCTCCTGTATATCGAGTTCACCATGTTCAGGAGTAGTTGATGTCAGGACAACCCCAGCCATGGGAGCAAAACCATTCCTACACCCACTCGTCCCAACAACAGCCCCCTTCCATAGAGACAGTTCAAGAGGAGCCTCCATCTATTTGGGAGGTGAATGGAGTATGGTATACTCGGAACCGTACCAGGCATGGAAGTACATGGGACCGATAGACCTACAAACCTCTGACCTTTCACAACACCACATTCACCTCTACAACCCCTCCTTCACAACAGAGCCCTGGAGTTCAACCACCCTAGCAGTAGAGGCAACAATACTAGTAGTACAACCAATAGAGCTAGTACCAGGAAGGTCTACAGGGCTAGCAGTTCCAACAGCACCGGCATCAACAGAGGCTGTATCCCGGCCAACAGGGCCACTCTTCCCGTTCTTCTTAGCCTTTCCCACTTCCTTCTTCTTCTAGTCCCACAGACTCAAAATTTTAGTAGATACTCGATACCCTTCGATCTTATCAGAGCAAAATGCAGAATGAAATTCACGATTTGTAGGTGGATGTCAACCGCCTATCTAGATGGAGAGATGAGCAATTTGCAACCTCTACCTCGATCCTAATGCCAGTTCAGGGTAACCCTAATAGCCTAAATCGTTCTAATTCTCAGCAACATCTTGGTCAAGTATACTATTCAACAACTCTTAGATATGAACATGAGATTCTTTTGTGTGACGAGCCTAACCATATGTCACTCAGGAGTGGAAGGACCTTGACCGTACCTGACTGGGCGAGGGACATGAGGAGGGGCATCTCTGGAGCTCTGTTTGAGGAGTCTTCAAAAGATGAGGAGGAGAGGCAACACACTCAGAGGCCCCGTCAGTAAGATCTGAGGATTTTCTCTCCGAAAACTGAAAAGGGAAGGAGAGAAAAAATGCAGCATCAACAACATGGAGATATCCCAGATGCTATGGAGGACATTGCACCTCTGGTTGTGGCAGATACCACTGTAGCTTCTTTCCCACAAATTTTAGTAGATAATTTTGATTTAATCCCATGTTGCATAAAAAAGATCATGTATGAAGAACTCTATGTCCATTAATTCCAAGAATGATTTTTCAGTTTTCGATTCATATTCTTCATCTACTATGTCCCTTCCTCCCATCCCTTTCCCTGTGCTCTTACGGGAGGAAAATGCAGCAAAAATATTCAGAGGGATGACCCAACATTGCACTAGTTTGCAAGGAGAATATCACCATCAAAGTATAAGTATGTGTCTAACCATCCTGCATTTTAAAAATACCTTAAGGTGAGATGCACACCTACTAGGAATATATTAAGAAACCGAACCAATATATTAAGAAACCGAACCAATATATAAAGACTCATGTCTTGTCAGTTGCCACAACCTATTGTCTCAAGAATCAACGATTACCAAGGAAGAAAAGAGACATGGGTGCTCACTACGTGGAGAGTCGTACCGAAGACATTGCATTTGCAAGTACTCTCTTAGATAACGGGTCTTCAATCAACCTACTTCCCTTAACATTATATCACAAATTGGAGTTAGGGCCACTTTGCAAATCCAGAGCTCTACTCCAATTCGCTGACCATTCAATGAAAATACCTAAGGCGTGGTTAAGAATGTCGTTCTCTCTATTGAGGGGCATGACTCTAAGATTGACTTAATAGTCTTAGACATGGAAACCCCCAATCATTGAAGAGAATCTCAGATCATTCTCGGACAACCCTTCCTTAGGACTGCAGGCGCAACTTTCGACTATGGTACAGGAATGATGAAGTTCCATTCTCCGAACAGAGAGAAAAACCTTGAGATGAAGCGGATGAAATGGAAATGACTCGATTCAGAGATTAGTACCAAGTACTCATCTTCAGAGGCAAATTGCAGAATGATCAGCACCACTGGGATTTGGAGACAGGTTCCTTCGGAATAGAGTGAGACTCTTTCATCTGGAAAGGATATAGTGCATGATTTAGTTTGCCAGGTGTTGTCTAATTTTACAAGATATTCATCCTCCTATTATTGTGATAACATAGAGATACATCAAGATCTGTCTGTTCCATCTCCCTTGGAATAATCGTGGGACATCGATGATGAGTCAGACGCCGCTTTGGCCAAATTACCCCATTTCTTTGGTGATCCGACTCCTGATATTTTTGAGTCGGTGGTGAGTACCACACAACTTATCCTACTTCCATACAACACACTGCCGAATTCAGATACGGTTCATCCCGATATGCTTGATGACATCACACTGCCAGAGTTGAAGTCCCTTCCTCCAACACTGAAATATGCCTTTCTAGAGGGACCCTAAGAGAGATATCCTGTGATCATTAGTTCATAATTGACTTTAGAACATGAGTCTAGGTTGTTAGAATTCTTAGAGAGAAACTGCACAGCAATAGGCTGGATCGTGTCGGATCTCGTGCTAATCATCCCCACTCTCTTCTCGCACCATATTTATACTGAGGATAATGTGAGACCTTACCGCGAATTCCAAAGGAGACTTAACCCCCATCTACAAGAAGTAGTGAAGAATGAGATAGAAAAATGGTGCAAGGTAGAGTTTATATACTCTATTTCTAACTCCAAGTGGGTGGCCCCACTTTATGTTGTCCCGATGAAGTTGGGGATCCAACTGGTCACCAACGAGGAGGGGGTAGAGATTGTGACATGAGTACCCACATCGTGGTGTGTCTGTATTGACTACAGGCACTTGAATGTCACGATAAAGAAATACCACTTTCCCTTGCTATTCATTGATCAGATCTTGGATAGACTCCCAAGGAAAGCGTTCTTATGTTTTCTTAATAGGTACTCAGGCTACAATAAAGTGGACGTAGCCCCTGACGTCGAGGAAAAGACCACATCCACATGTACATTCGACACTTACACGTTCAGGCGCATTCCGTTCGGGATCTGCAATGCCCCATACACTTTTCAGCAGTGCATGATCGTCGCATTTGTCGAAATGGTGGGTATTTCCTGCAAGTATTCATGGATGACTTCTCGGTTCATGGCGATTCCTTTGACGCATGTTTAGCGGACTTGGACTGTGTTCTCAAGCGGTGTAGGGAATCGAATCCGGTTTTCTCTTTGGAAAAGAGTCACTTATGGTGACGGAGGGTATTCTGTTGGGGGCATGTCATCTCCAAAAGGGGAATGGAGGTTGACCCTGGTAAGGTGGAAATGATCAAGAAACTCGATCCACAGACCAACGTGAAGTCAGTGCGGTCATTTCTAGGACATGTTGGATTCTATAAGAGATTTATTCAGGATTTTTTTGAAGATTGCCTGCCCACTGACTGAGCTCTTAGGGAAAGACACAAAGTTCATTGTAGATCACAAGTTTTAAAAGGAGCACTTTGAGTTCCTAAAGATGAAGATTTGTGCCTTGTAGATCATACAAGCTCTTGATTGGTCTCTCCCCTTTGAGATCATGACTAACACATCAAATTTCGCTATAGGAGTAGTGTTAGGACAACGTCGAGATGGGATCCCATTTGCGATCCACTATGCGAGCAAAGTATTAGATCTTACACAGAAGAATTATACTGTGATTGAAAAGAAAATGCTCAATGTAGTATGGGCCCTCAAGAAATTCAGGTCGCATGTTCTAGGCTCTAAGGTGACAATCTACACTGATCACACATCCATTCGATATTTAATGGGAAAGAAGGACGTGAAGGTGCTTCTTCTTAGGTGGATTTTTCTCCTCCAGGAGTTTTATTTGGAGATAAAAGAGAAACCTAGAGTAAAGAATGTTGTGATTAATCATCTTTCTCGGATTTACCTTAAGGATTCCCCTGATTTTGAGCATATTAGAGAGACTTTTCCAGACGAGTCAATTTGTGTTATTGACTCACTCTCGTAGTATGACAGCATGGTGAACGTTCTTGTTTCAAAGCAATTTCTCCAAGGTTGGAGTAAGAGAAACATTGACCGACTGAAGTCGAATTCAAGGAGATAACACTAGGATGATGCATTTCTTTTCTTTAAAAGTCCAGATTGTGTTTGGAGAAGGTGTATTCCTCAGGAGGCATTCTAGAGTGTCATCAAATATTTTCATTATATTGAGATTGGAGGACACCATTTGGGAAGAGAACCTCCCACAAGGTACTCCAATGTGGATTATGTTGGCTGACTGTATTCATAGATGTTATTGATTTTGCTTGGTCGCGCCTGATTTGTCAGAGGATGGGAGGGACAGTTACGTAAAGATATGAGATGCCCATGCAACCCTTGATCATTTGTGATGTATTTGATGCATGGGGCATAGATTTATGGGTCCCTTTCCAAATATCCAAGGACATGAGTAAATCTTGTTGGTGGTTGAGTATCTATCTAGTTGGGTGGAGGCTATCCCAACCCGAACCACAGACAACAAGATTGTCTATAAGCTTGTAAAAGATCATATTATTTCGAGGTTCGGGGTGCCAAAAGTTTTGAAATCAAATGGGGGTAGACACTTCATGAATTGAGATGTGAGATCTTTAGCTAAGGACTATGGTTTCGAGCATAGAGTCACTAGTCCTTACCACCCATAGACCAATGGCATGGTAGAGGTTTTGTATAGAGAGGTGAAGAGTATATTGCAAAATTTGGTTTGTCCTGATAGGAAGAACTGGTCCTAGCTCTTGGACCAAGTTCTGTGGGCCTATAGGATAGCCTACAAGACACCCTTGGGCACTTCACCATTTAGAATGATCTATGGCAAGGCAAGCCATTTGCTCGTAGAGCTGATTCACAAATCCGAACGTACAATCAAGAAAATTAATTGGAGTTGTTACCTATGGAAGCTTTGTCGAGACTTGAATTTGAACGAGCTCGTGGAAATCTGAAACAGGGCATACAATAATTTTCTGATTTAAAAGGACAAAGTAAAGTGATGGTATGATCAACACATTAGGTGCAAAGACTTTGTCCCATGGAAAAATGTGTGGTTGTTTAATGCTCAGTTAAAGATGTTCCATGGGAATCTTAAATCTAAATGGACAGGTCCCTTTATTGTCAAGAAAGTGCACGAGAATGGAAGTGTACAAAAAGCCACTATCACATATGATGCACAATCTCACGTGGTAAATGGACATCTGTTTAAGCATTTTGTATATTCCAAGGAGAAGTTAGTGCAATTCGAGGTCATCAACTTCATGCAGATTGTGCACATAGTGGATACATCAAATTCCTCTCCATGAAGATGCAACATCAAGATTCAGTCACACATGTACATCACTCACTCTCTGTATATTCTTTAGATCTCATCGGTTCTCATACTCACTCTCTTCCTATACTTAGGCTGACTAGAGCCTAAGTATAGGGAGGATTGGTGCCCACCCTATATATACTCATCCATTTCCCCTCTTAACCGTGCCCGACCCATTTTTGATCTTCTTCTACACTTAGACTGCCAGAGCCTAAGTATAGGGGGCTGAGCTACTTCTATAATTTTTTTCAGCTCACATACGATAAGTATGAGCTATGTCTTTTTCCTCACTTCTCATGCCTCGAGGACATAGAACACGCTAAGTATAGGGGGGCATGTATATATTTCATATATACTTTATCCATAGATCGTACTTTTGCGTATTTTTGTATATATTATGCAATAATTACGGGGTTGATAAAAATTTGAAAAAAAACATGTATACTTGTATCGTATGTATAATACTTGTGTAAAAATTTGTAAAATTCTTGTAAAAAATTATACTTTTGTAAACATTTGTTGTAAAATAGGAGGTATACCAAACTTCTTGAAAAAAGAATGTGTGTCTTGCATCTACGTAGCATTCATCTACATCTCATCTGCATATTTAGAATATCAAAGTGAAAAGTTAGTGGGTTCTGAACCAAGTTATGAATAGATGTCGAGGATGGATTTGATTTGACCTTAATGTACCTAATTTAAAAGGAACCTTATAGGAACTGGAGTTAAGATTTATCAGGTCGAGTTACTTAATTCTTTTAGTCCACAAGTCTGTTCACATGCCATCTCGATTGGTCTAAGTAGAATATTTAGAACACACGCATGATTCTTTTATATAGTGACCTAACTTGGACAAGCACCATACATGTAGCCCTTCATTAATGAGGTGGTGAGGAGGTAGAATCCTTTGTCTTGGAGCAGCACACGGGTGGAAACATCCGTCCTCTTCTATGGAGGGTAATGCATCTCAACCTAATCTAGTGGTGTTGACATCTAAGGATAAGATGTTGTGGGTTGCAATAAAGCTTCAAAGGATGGATAGTCTACTGGCTCAAGAAGAAAATAACTCCTTGTGTACATGTTGCACCTTATATATATGTCAAAAAAAAGAAAAAGAAAGAAAGAAAGAGAAAGAAAGAAAAAAATACAGAATCTCCAAAAGTGGACATGCCTAGTTGAAAACTAAAATGTCTGTCGAAGTGTATATATAAGTAAAAAATAGAAGAGCTTCGAGCCTAATTCATGTGTAAATATTCACTAGTATATTATATAAAATCACCTATATGTATATATTTTTATACTAACTCCAAATTCAATAAAATTAACTCTAGAATGTATATATTACTAACACTAATAAACAAAAAATATTAAAAAATACTAACTTGTGAAATTGACCAATAATACCCCGAGACCTAGTTTAAGAATAAGAACATTAAAATGAACATATCTCTCTCATATGTTATCCGATTTAGGTCTCTCGTTTTTGAAGTAATATACATTTAAATACCTTCAAAACAAGACCGGTTTTTTTAAAATAAGAGTTCGTATGCGAAACTTGAGTTTTAGCCCCCTATTGTACATTGTACAAAATGACCAAATTACCTTTGTATTTTTCTTTTGTATTTCCTTACTTATTAAAAATCCAAAAGAATAGATTAAATTGTAAATATTTATTTCATATTTTTGCTAACTTTTTTATTTTTTAGAAATGAAAAAATTCTGAAAGATAAAATTTGGTGTTTTGTATCAATAAGATACCACCAAAAAATACACTTTGTACATATGGTTTATTTTTGTTTTTGATCCTTCACGAAAGTTGTAGATCTCGTCAAGACGACCAACTTTTGTGTTGAACACTTTTTGATATGACTCCTTTTGTTATTTCATTTTTATATTTATTTACATTTAATTTTTGATTTTTTTGGGAGCAACATGTGGTACCTCCAGGAGCTGCCATGTGCCCCCCATTTCTTATATTTATTATTTTTTATTACTTTAATTGTTATTATTTATTTTACTTTAATTAAACCACGTACACTCAACCATGCCTCTCTATCAGCTACACCACCGAGCCAGCAACCCCTCGCGCCTACATAACATTGTTGTCTTCCCACCATCAACGTCGATAACATGTCACCGTCGACCTTCTGTTCCCTGCTTCATCACGGGCTTGCCATCGCAACTCCTCCGACGAAGAACAACATATGGCCGCTCCTCCAAGCTCCATCGCCTTCTCCATCGGCTTCAGCCAGCCCTCGCTCCTCCTCTTCGCGTCGAGTGTCGACGGAGGTGGAGACCGTCAATATCGTCGCTCAACGTTGCACACCATCGTCTTCTCAGCCTTCAGCTTTAGCATGACTAACGGGCACTGTTCTATTTTCATCGAGCAACTCGACGTCAATAGGTTGTCCCACAGTCGACCCTCGCTCCCTACCATAGCTTCAGCTCAACCGATGTTTCCTGCCACTACCACATAGTACCTCGGGTGGTCGTACATTAGTTGTGGGCCTGAGGCACCCTCCGAACCTCATCTGCACGTGCAGAGCATGTGCAGGCAGAGAACAATTACGCTTGTGCCCTTGCAACTCTCCAGAACTACAATGACAACCCCACAAGTTGGAGTCACGTGTGACGCACGTGTGTGTGTGTAAAAAATACATAAACATCATCGGAGTATTGGCCCTTAGCATCAACATCCCTACCAGTTGGAGACCACGTGTTGCACATGTTATAGTTGGGACAATTGCAGGCGAAGCCCCCATTTATTTCCAGATTCACAAAGACAATCCTGTCGACCAGGAGCGCATGTGAGGCGCACATGTTTCCTAGGATAGTTGCATAAATGCCCTCAGGCGTATAAGTAATTGTAAAACCACCCCAGTCCTTGTGCATGTTTATTTAATCAATTTTATTTTTGTATTTGCATATAGAACCTTGTAGTTACATTTTAATTTGAACCATCATTTAGTACCATTTATTATTCCAAAAATAGCTCATTGTAGAACAACAAATTCTCTATCATCGTGAACAATGATTGTATTTTGTGAGCTGTGATTTATTTTATAGATTTAATTTTGTGAAATATTGTATATTTTACCCATTTTTATTCTGAATTTAATATTTAATTATCTGTTGCTCCACAAATTACAAAATGTTTGTAGTAATTATCTTTTAGTTTATTCTACTCTATGCCCAAAAATTTTCATATTTGCATGCATTTCAAGGTCAGAATAAATTATTGATGATTCCCTTAATTAACTTTTAATAGTATACAGATAAATTATTTTTAAGATCATATTTTCCTGGATTTGCCTTACATAGACTAATCTATGGTAATTTATTTCTATTTTTTTGTTATTTATTAAAATTAACTTTACAAAAATCACCTAGTCTACATATTTAATTCACAGAAAATTTATTTTATCTCAAAAAATTCTAAAAAAATTGCAACAGCTTAATTTCATCAATATTCAACTTCTGGCCAAGGTATGAGGATTTTTGAACCTGAATTGATCAAAATTTGTATTTTTGTCCCTCAACTTAGTTAAATTTGCATTGCATTAATCATTTGCATTCAAAAATATCAAAAAAATGCTTCCCTGAAAAACTAGCACCTCGATTGACTTCAAATAAACCTAAGGAGACACTGTCCTCCCTGAGTTCGACCTTGGGCTTGCACAAGTAAAAAATATGAACGCTCGCTTTAATAGATAAATTAAATTTACGGTTTTTTATTGATATGAATTTGCCCGACTACAATGGACAAAAAATCAAAGTTAATTTGACCAAATTAACTAGGGCATTTCTGGATCATTCAGGGTTCTGGCAAGAGGCGCACTCATCCACTATGTTTGTAAAAATCACATGATAGTCGAGGAAGTATCCTAATCATCTCATGATGGGAGTCGAAGATTGGTAAGGACATGAAAGTGGCAGATGTAGCATGTTAGAGTGGAGTCGATGAGGGTGACAGAGGATATCATTAGGTTTGTAAATTCCAATCAATAAAGTACGCATGACCTTCAATTGTTAGGAGAATAAATAGTCGTAGCCTCAAAGGTGTGTGCGTGTAGATTCTAAGTGGAGCAAAGGGCTAAATGGGCGAAGAAGGTGAAGCCCTGATGGGTCCTCTTTGTCGAGAATGGAGAAGATGAATCGAGGTGGAGTCAGCAATAGAATATGAATCACGGAGAACATGACCTCTCGCGTAGATGACTGGTTCATGGTGAAGGTAAAGAGCATTATAAATCGAAGCTTGGGGTTTATCTACAAAGCGATTAAATTCGAAGAAAACAAGAAGAGAGAAATACATAGTTGCCTGGAGATCTGAAAATTCCTGCGATGAACGTTGTGGCTTGGGTTAAGGACCTTAGATCCTTTAAGCCATCACTTAATTTCCTCAGCCAAAGAAGAAGCTTAAATGATCATCGTTAAGACGTCATAACATGGCCTCCGACCATGGGTCACACCGTGGTGTAGGGTCAAGGTGGCGTCCTCGTTCAACCTCTTCTCTGTCACAGAAGTCTGAGATACATTAGTCCCAAGCCCGTATAAAGGTGGAAAAATGTTTCTTGTTCAAGCAGGGGGATTTTTAAGAAGATGGTGGCGGTAGTTGTCAACCCTAGGGGTGGTTTCAACCACCACCAGATGTTTAGATGAGTTAAGGTTAGAGGAAGTTGGATGGTTAGCATGAAAGAAGGGAAGAAGATGTATGATGTCATGAGGTAGGGTGGCCGGTTGATGAATATGCGATTCGTCATCTTTATTCATTTATTTTAGCTTAAAATCCCTTACAAAACACCTGCATATAACACTAACTCCATATTCTTACTAACTTGCATCTGTGTGTAAATATTGTACACTTCTTACTAATTTTAACCTAAAATAAATAAATAAAGAAAGAAAGCAAAAATAAAGAAAATAAAATAAAAAAGGAAGACTGTATACAGGCTGACCTGATCGACCGGGAATAAAGTAGGGGAGATAGGGTCCTTAAGTAGAAAATCCAAAAAAAATTTGTGCGTGTGTTGTTGTAAATACTTCTCATTTATTCTGTGTATATCTGTATAAAACTGACACTAATTTATTTGTGAATTAATTGATCTCAAATCGAATAACTTTCAAAACCAAAGTTGTAAATAAAAATGTGTCCTAATTAATAAAAATGATTGCATAATTAAATCATGTAAGGAATAAAAGTAGCCACACTTGGAAAAAGCTACTAAGCACTAATTGAAAGATAAATTTTGGCTCCACATGATCTCAAATCAAACCAATATCACTTCCATTGATTTCTAAATTAAATTATCTTCAAAATGGCTGTGATTTCATAATTTCTGGAGTTACGTTTGAAAAGTCAGTTTTTTTGGGGTGGTTTGTGCAATTTTCACATGTACTTTGTGCATATTGTATTTGTATATATTTGTAAATGTTTTTACTAATTATTTAAAATAAAAATAAAAATAAAATAATAATAAAATTCTTAAAACAAAAGGTTAATTTCCTCATTTACCCTTGTATATAATGTTATATATGTATATAGTATATGTATATAGTTGCTATTTTTAACTAATAATCATAAAAAATAATAAAATAACATTTTTTAATTCCAATAAATAAAGTGACGAAAATTTAAAAAATGTTAATTTTGTAAATAATTTTATCTCTCTTCTATTTTATCTCATCTCTCATATCATCTCTCTTATCTCTTCCACCAAAAAAATCAAAAATCCATTTCAATTTTTATCTCTCTTATCTTTTTATCCAAAAAATTCAAAATTTCAAATTTCATTCCATCTTTTCTATTTATATGGCTCCTTCTCCCTCATTTCAAAGAGATCAATCTTTAGAAAGAGGAGCCCGATCTCTGAGAGAAAATTTCATCGAGAAAGTAGCCTAGCCTCCGAGTCGTCCGGTGATAGCGAGTCGGCCTTGTCGATGCGTTCACGGTCCATTTCCGCTCCTAAGGTGAGATCCACATTTTTCTTCGCATTTTATCTTAGTTTAATTGTATTTTATTTTGTCGCATTTTTTCCATCATCATTATTTCTCTAAATCTAAAAAAAATCCATCTCGAATTGATCCACCACCTACTCGATTTTTTTCATGTCACTTTCTCGATCTACACGTGTTCTATTTCTACCGTCCACAATCTCTCAACTCCGACCGCTTACGGTGGCTGGAGATCGGATTCGAAGCCTCCACATTCGTCGGATCCTCGTTCATTTTTACGAGTTGTAAATAAATAAATAAATAAAATAAATTTTTTTTTCTTTTCTTCTAACATTTGTTTTGCAGGATAAATAAAAAAATTATTTATTTACTTTATCCTCTAATGTTTGTTTTGCAGGGTCAGATAAAAAATAAAAAAATAATAAAAAAAATTTCTTTATCCTATTTGTTTTTTTTTCTTTTCTTCCTATTTTTGGATTTATAAAAAAAATAAAAAATAAAAAAGTTTTTCTTTTACTGTTCACAATTTCTATAACATAAAAAAACAAAAAAAGAAATCGGTTGCGCCGCCCAGCGGCCGCCTGCCTCACTGTCTAGTGGACCACCCATGCCCCTCCGCCTGAGCCCGCCGCGCTCTCGGCCGCGCTTCCCCGCTCCTCCACCGACCTCTACGAGGCGGCAGCACAGCCTGAGCCACGCGCCGGTGCACTCGACTTCTCAATCTCCACCTTCTTCCACGGCCGCATCCCGCGCACGCTCCTGCGTGCACGCCCGCGCGTGCGGCCCATCCGCCCACCGCGCTCCCGGCCGTGCTACCCCGTTCCTCTGTCCCTCTTGGCATTAACAAAAGAACGAGAACACCAGGAAGAAGAACCCTAGTCATTTGAATTATGGGATTTTTACCCGGCAGACCCTGTAATCTTTTGCAATTACCGCTACGACCTCTGAAACATCCTAATTCCTCTCTCGACCACGTAAACTTGCTAACCCTTATCCCACAGACCCTGTGGTTAACTCCCATCCATTTGCCCCGTTAAAAGTGACCATATTCCGTTATCTTCTTTACATGATACCCATTTTATTTATCAAATTTACGGCATGTGCCATTCCCTCCCACCCTCCACCTCCAGCTGAACAATTCCGGCCCGATGCCCCCCGCCCCCCTCCAGGTCGGACCTCCCCGGCCGTCGGTCGAAGCTCCTCCCGCACCCCTCATGGGCCACCCCACGCTGCCTCTCCTGCTCAAAGCTGCACCCCCGACCACCTGTGAAGCCCCCCCACCCCCACACACAGACTTTCCCCTGCTCAGCTGCCGCCGGTCGTAGCCCCACCTCTGCCTCGGAGGCCCCCTCTCGAAGCCCCTCTCCCACTGCCTCTGAGCCCCACCCTCCTCCCCCTGACCTCCCCTGCTCCCCAGCACCCCCCCCCCCCCCCCCCCGACCTCCCCTGCTCCCCAGCACCACCACCCCTCCCGCAACCCCCAGCTGTCGAAGCCCCTCCCCCGCACGAAGCCTCACCTCCGTCTCGGAGGCCCGCTCCCAAAGCTTCTCCCCCGCTGGAAGCCTCCACATGCAAAGACCCCCGATGCCTCTGAGCTCCACCCGCCGTCCCCCGATCTCCCTTGCTCCCACGCATCCACCCCCCTCCCCCCGACCTCCCTTACTCCCCCGCTTCCACCTGCGAAGCAACGCCCCCCCCCCCCCCCCCCTCGACCCCCAGCTGTCGAAGCCCACCCCCGCTCGAAGGATTCCGCACCTCAACCTGGGAAGCCTCCCCCCCGCAACCAACACGCACGCACGCCCTGCCCTTCGCCTTCCCCTGCTCGAGCTGTTCTCTAGTGCAGGCCGTCTCCCTCGACCCCCTCTAATCACAGGTGGTCCGATACACCGCCAACCTCCTCCAGTCGAGCCTCCTATGGGTGCTGCAGTGGGAGAGGAAGCTAAGAGAGGAGGGAGAATTATTTTTTTCTTTTATTGGTTAATTCTAGCCGTCCGATCATGGATTGGTTAGATTAACTCGTTTTTAACCCAAGAAAGTTAACTATAGATATGTCAATTTAACGCTAGGGTTCGTGGAGTAAGACGGAGCAAGTTTACGGGGTCGAGAGAGGAATTAGGATGTTTCGGAGGTCGTAGCGGTAATTGCAAAAGATTACAGGGTCTGCCGGGTAAAAATCCCTTGAATTATTTATTAGAAAAATTGCAACATTGGTACCTGAAGTTTTTGAAATTACAACTGCGCCCCTGCCAAATTCAAGGCACGTGCATTGTACGTGGTCTCTAGGTAAATATCTGGTTTCATCCGTACTTTTATTATTTCTATTTCTTTAGTGCAAAACTTTTTGAAATTACATTTTAGTCCCTGAACTACAGAACAAAAACTCGCATGCTCTATTTGAATGAAATAAATGTTATTTGTAATCTAAAAATCTTGCAAAAATTACGCTATACTCTTGATGTGATTATCTTCTTAGCATAAAATTTTCTTCGCATTTTGACTTCATTTGATATTTTAAAAAAAATAAAAAACATTGTCTTTTTGTCTTCTTGAAATTCCAAAATTCATAAAAATTCAAATATTTTTCAAAGATTCCAAAATAATTAGAGTAGTTGTATTTCATTCTCTTTTAATTTCTGACCAATATTTACACATTAATTATTTATAAAATCCAAAAAAAAGAAAAACATCAAAAATCTTATAAAAATCACAGAAAATTCTACAAAAATCCAAAAATTTTGATTTCAGTTCCTTTTGTAGATAATTGCTTCTAGTTTGTCTTAAAAATAATTGTCAGGAGATTTGGTACTTAAAATATTTTTAAGTTGTAAATTACTCCAGGCTGTGCACATTTTCATATTTTCTCACTGATTAATTTTTAGAAAAATTCAAAAACATCTGAAAATTCCACAAAAATTTTCAAAAGCATTTCAAAACTTTTAAAACCCAAAAATATTTTCTCTAAATTTTTCTGATCATTTTTGATAAATTGAAAAATTACAAAAAGAATTGGTGTACGTATTTTTGATCTTGTGAATATTAATTCGTGTTATTTTTAAAAACAAAAAATGCAAAATCAAAATGACTAAAAAAATGAAAATTAGAAAATAAAAAATAAAAAATAAATAAAAAATCACAAAATCCAAGGATAGTTGTCCTTTGAGATTCCTGTTTTCTTTTAATTAGTTTCTAATTAATTGAATAACCCTCGAGAATTGTAGACTCCCTGAGTTCAACCTTGACTGCTATACATGTTAATAAGTAGAAAAAATAGAAAATAAAAAAATATTTTTTTGTTGTTATAGGATTTGTGGGAAAAGCATCGACTTAATTTATCATCATTTTTTCCATCCTCAAGATTTCGTGACCAACAGCGGCTGATATGGTTGGGGCAAATAGGGGAATTGAGGTGGTTAATGGTTCGCGTCTACTGGATGTCGTGGAGCGAGAGGTTGAAGAAGAACCTCCACCGTCTAGTCATGCGATCTGAAGGCCATTATTTAGGTGCGAGGGAGATGATCTATAGTCTATGATCAAATGAGATCAAACAACTCCAGATAAGCATGAGTAAAGACAAAGTGACAGGCCACATGTAGAGTGGAGGTGCCGCCATGTGGCCAAATAGGATGATTAGATTTAAGAAATAATACTATAAATAAATATTAAATAATTAAAAGTTTATTTTCGAAAAGTGTTCAACATGAAAGTTAAAGATCTCGACGGGATATATAACTTCATGTAGAAATCAAAGAGAGAAGAAATCATATATACATAAAATATTTTCACAAGTAATTAAATGTATTAAATTACTTAATTTCATTTTCTTATCTTATTTTTTTGATTTTTATTTTATAAATTAGGTTAAAATAATATATACAATATTATTATTTTATTGGATTTTCAATAAATAATACACACATAAAATAATAACATAATAATGGGTATATTAATATATAATAATTATAGGAAATTATTTGAAACATAATTTAATTAGTTAGAGATAATTGTTAGTTATTTTTATTAGTTTCCTTAAGCTAGAGAGATAATATTAGAGAATAGTGTAGATAAATATGGAATTCACCACTCATGATATCGGATTCGGTGCTACTTATCCTCGTCTCCGGATACTCATAGGGATCGATGACCATCAATACATGCATTATGTCATGGATTGCATAGCAATGTACTCGTGTATGACATGGGAACACTACTACGAGTTCATTGAGTCTGTGATCCACTATGAGAACCAACATGGTAAGGGTGTTGATTCAGATCCTCAAAGTAACTCTTGGTTATAGGTAATCTCTTTTACAATAATTCTCTAATTTATGCTTTTTTCATTTATTTTTGTGAACAGATAGATCTTTATACCAAAGAAACATTATCTCATTAACGTTATGTACATTTTTTTAATCGAATGACTCATCTCAATGTCATTCACTATCTTAAATGAACAAAATAGGTGTTCTATGTGTGCTTAATCTATGTGTGCTTAACTTAGCTACTTTGATTCTAATTCTAATATTTATTAATTCATCAATCAACATTAACAATGATATGTTTGATATGATCGATATGTGCGATATAAGAATCATAGATGGTCTATATGTATCATCTAAGTGTATAATTATAAGTTATTTAATGTTATAAGAACTTGAATGAAGTCCATTTCCAATATATATAAGTTAGGACAACATTAACAACGATATGTTCCATATGACTAATTTGTGTCATATATAGTATATAAATGATTGATAAGTGTGAAAAGTGGGTATTTATATGTTATTTATTTTTTAATATCTTGGATGATCTTAATTTATAAAAAAACTGTAAAAAAAGTGGCTTTTCTGAACCCTTTCTGACATTTATACTGATATCGTCAATATATCTTGATATATCCTTTCTGGATAGACCGATACAATATCAGTATTGATATTTCCTACCTTGGCACTCACCTAGAATAATGATGACCTAGTCTGCTCAGAAACCCTCTCCATGTCCCAGATGTTGATTGCTTCTCACCGCATCGCAAGGTATTCATATAATCTAATAGGTCTATGTGCCCTTGAACCTAGAGGAGGGAAGAACCTGACGCTCGCACGTCGACCTGAAGGAAAGCTCTTGATGGAAACTAGACTCCTGGCTTGTTGACTGGATTAGAAGAATATAGTCAGTAGCCTACTTACTTACAAATCTAGGGAATAGCTTAAATACATCTGACTTTAATCTACTCTACTCTTAAACTAACCTACATACAAGAAAACTATAGCTTTATGATTCAAGGAGTATTTATAAACAAGTATTTTGATAACGCGAAAAAGGGTAAAGAAAGATTAAGCAACACCACTATATATAATTTGTCATGATAGATTTATAAGCATTATAACTAAATAAAAGAAGAATCTCAATGGCTCGTGGTATTAAGTTAGTACGGCATCATACAACCAGAATATGATTTAAAAACTCCATTCATATTCTATTTAGATGCCATGATGGTAAACACGATTAAGGATAAGCTTTAAGTAGATTACTCTATTTTCCAAGCACGAATCAAAACAAAAGTGAAATCTTGAATGGTGCATTGTACCTATGAAGAACAACGAGAAAAAAGGATCACTCACAACATGCATGTATAGAACAAGATGGAATTCTCCTTCGCAAGGAGCTGGAGAGAACTCCATGATAATATAATTAGTTAACCTCATAAACATAGACAATATCAAGAGGAATAACCAATGGGAATATGATGTCCATACAAGGTTTAGAATAGAACCATAAACTTATTCGTGCAAGACATCCATACAGGTAATCTATATGTGCTTCCCCTTCAGGGTCTCTAAACCAAATGGAATCGTGTATCGATGAAAATGAAAATGACAAATGCGAGGATATAGAACATAGGCACATATTCGGAATTCAAGCAAAAGAAATAATAGATTTTCACAACTTATAATGGTGAAAAAAGAGTGGAGTTCCCTTAATTTCCTAAAAAAGCTTCATCAATTTAGACTGCATCTCCGTCGGACTTTGTGGCGATCTCTTCCTTTCTCTTGGCGTATATGGAATGGATAAATCACATTAGGGTTGCCATGGACTCCCACTAGGGAGAAAGAGAGGTTTAAATAAGTGTTATGATCATCTAATATCGTGAATCACTCAAAATATCATATTTACAAAAATATCATTGCACTGAAACAAGCATAACTTGAGCTACTACGAGTGTTGGAATTTTGCGTTCTTAGACTCATTGGAGTTAGCTTGACGAGACGCTTCTTTTGAGTGATATTTATAGAGATTTCAAGAAGGAAAGATAAATGGGAATGTCAGGTTTTATAATAACTTGGTTCTTTACTGACATATGAGGGAGTTTCTTGCAAACTTCGTCAATCTTAGCAAACCAGGAAGAAAATTTTCTCTCCTCTTGTAACGGCCCACATAATATTAAGAGGAATAAAAAAATAATAAAATAAGAGGGACGGTTATTATGAGGCCAATTCAACACCCTTATTCCATGCATGCTATCTCTATTTTTAGAAAGTAGATTTCTTGCATGGGAAGAGATGTATGATAGTGTTAGGATTCATCTTAAAGAGAGAGAGAGAGAGGGTGTGTGCTCATGATGAGAGGAAATGGATGATTACTTCTTGAATTAAATATCTAATTGATTTTTAAAATAAAAAGAGGATATATGTAGGCGGTTATAAAGTGCTCATTCAACTTCCTATTAATGATGCATGATTCTCATTTATAAAATGGGGACTATCTCTCATTTCTCAAGAGATATGAAAAGAGAGATGAGAGAGAGATATGAGAGAAAAGAGTGAAAGGGAGTGAACGTGAGAGGGAGATAAGAGAGAGGGATATTCATGTGTATACGTGGGCAGAGAGGGCGAGAACGAAGTCGAGAGACCCTGTGCGCGTCGTCTTCGGATCCGACAAATGTTTCCTACATAGAGGTATGTGTCGAACACTTAGGAATTGCTCGTGATAAATTTAGTCATCGTTTTTCACCATAATCATGTTGATTACTTCCCATTATATAAGTTTGCATTGATACGTTTCTTGCTCGAATTTGTTAACTACAAATAAAGAGATTAACATAATCTAGAAGATATCCATGTGAGTATTTTTCTCAAGCATTTAATGGATAATCGTTGGAGATATGAAAGGATACTATAATAAACATATGCACGGTAATCTCACTTTGCATTCAAATGATTTCCTTTCTACTAATTGATTTTTATCATGTATGGTTTTAGTTGTAGATATATGTTGTTTGGATGGGATAATTGTTGATAAGTTATATGGCACTAGATGCAAGCCCCAACGACACAACCAATATGTAAGGAATTTTGGATGCTTATAATATGAGTAGTTCATAATGCATCTCTTGATTCTCTGCTTCAACTAAAGATTATATGTTTTACTTGATGGTAAAACAATAGGTAAAATATATATGGTATGGTTGGGTATTAATATACAATCATCATATTCTTGCACATAAAGTTTTTGATTGTTATGCATGCAACTTATGTATATTGTGTGGCACAGTGTATATGTATCGTATGTAGAGATAATTAGATCTGGTTTTATGGATGTCATTATTAAGGTACATGCATGCTAAGGTAACTACATGTTATTGTTGAGGATATGTTAACATCCATGATTACATATGTTAGATTGTACAAAAATCTATGGGAAATTGAAGAGACAAAAATAAATAAATCATGTTAAATGGATGAATCGATTAACTTATTATGATTGTTTGTATTCTCTCTACATGTACTTATCTTTGAATTCATAACAACTCACGTGATCAACTTCTTGACTACCCTTATCTTCATTGTGTTCGAAGTTTGTAACCTAATTAAGTGTATATAAACATAATGTTGTCAAATTTATAGTAGGGCATGCCACCAATAATAGACGACTGTTATTGGAAAGAAATAAAATGTATTGTCCGGGTAACATGGTTGTTATCATTGTTATAAAATCACATTAAAAGAGCATGTAATTGATGATGCATGGCAATTACACACGAGCCTTTTTAATTAATGTAAATTATATTGTTCTTAATTTATCGCATATATGGCACACTAATGATTGTCGACCTTTATTTGTATGGAAAGTTCTTAGATAATGATAAGATAAATATCGTTGACAATATTATGTGCTTGCAAAGTGTAATGGTATCTTGTATAACTGTGAATGGTGCATGGTTGATCATTCAATTAATTCTTTTATAATTTATATTAAGGTATTTGGTCCAGAAACTGTGCTGTGTGTTACTTGAAAATAAATGTAGTATCCAAGAATCTAAACTAATATGGTAACACCAAGTACTGAGTGGTTGTGTTATATTAGTTATGTATTTTGAACAATAAAGACCCTTTGATTATTGGAATTAAAAGGTTCATTACTATATGAAAGTGTATCAGAAACAAATGTTGGCACTGCAACGATATATGGAGCTAAGTGTTATGCTAAGGCGGGAGCCATCTCTAGAGTCCGTTTATCGATGGCCTAAAGGGCAACACCTTTCGGGGGTGTCAAGTTCAGTGGAACCTAGTGGAAAGTCCACATATTGACTCGGCGCTGATGTCATCATGTTCTATGTAATGATTGAGTGACCGCTTGTGCCGGCGGTAAAAGCCACCAAAGCCACCCAATAAATTATGAGATAAGACAAATCTATCATGAATAAGCTAAGTGCTTATGTGGAAGCCAATTGCTTATATGAAATGTTAAGTGAATATGCACATTTATGTGAAATGCTAAGTATATATGTGTAACTATGTGAAATGTTAAGTGTGTATGTGCATTTATGTGAAATGCTAAATGTATATGTGTAATTATGTCAAATGCCATGTGTATATGTGCAAATGTTTGGAATGATAAGTGTATATGTGCAATTATGTGTAATGCTTAGGTATATATAATTATGTTATTGCTATGTGCATATGTGCAAATATGGTTAACCTTAAGGGCTTATATGGAAAGTATGGTATGCATTGCATGATTATAAAAAGGATACCTCTTGTATGCATAATTATGTTTATAGTAATCCATATGATGCTATTGTATGACTACAGTCAAATATTATATTCATTGTTATAAGGGTAATTTGGATTGATTATACCATGACACCACTTTTGTGTACGATAACTTCTATGAAAAAGTATATCATTATGATGATGGAAATGAGAACAAAGAAAACCTCATTGTTAGGATATAATAAGGGCTTATATGCGATAATTCATAACAATAGGTATATGGGTGTAATACATAATTTCATATATGTAATCATCCTTATGTAATTATTGATATTGTAGTTTTGACATGGGAAAATAGTGAAATCCATGCATATTATGCCATGAGTAAGATCATATTCAAGGAATGTATCCATGGATAATGCATGTTATGAACATTATTACAGGTTGAGGAATATAGAAACTCCATAAGGATCCATTGTGGAAAATATTTATCTAGCTAATTATTTATGCATGGAGATATTTATAATAGCATAAGGAGACTTGATTTTTCGCTAGCCGGTTTGACCTTATATCGGCACATACTGAGCGTTAGGCTCATACCATATTTTTGTGTTTTTATTGCAGGTCAATGTAGAAGAAATTTAGTGGTAGTTGCAGACTTTACGAGTCTTGAATGAAGGCTATCTTTGTGCTCACAGGAACAAAAGGATCTTGGTGTTGTATTAGAGATGAGTTGGACATGTGAGCCGACAACGAGCCATTATGCAATAAATGTTATTGCGAATATCATTCCCTGATCTGAATTGAAGAATAAATAATTTATATAATAGGTCCCTCTGTATAATTAGGGTTATGTACCATGGCTATCTTAGTGATCATACAACTGTTGATTCAATTATTGAATCATAGAGGCTGTTGCTTGGATGAATATCTAAAGAGTTAGATTGAGGACTCATCAAGCATCATCAAATGATTGTTAAGATGTGATCTCCAGCCTGAGTAGGAGATGGCAATCCTTTCTCACATAGGCTGATATCTGACCGACCTCTTGATGCAGGTCCTCTGCATAGGAATAGAGATTCGGAGGTGTCAGATTAGTTAGGTCAAAGAGTTGACTTAACGAGATCGAGATAACCTAAGTCCTATGATGAATACTGTCACAGCATAGGCACACATCCTCTGACCGGAGACAGATGTATTGCTATATGTCTGAGTGTGTACATTTGGCAGACCAATAGGTTGACGACCTAACCAAGGTCTGTACACCGGCGCGCTGGTGTGCATGTAAGGGCATATGAGTAATACGATCTCTCAAAGGGATCATGCAGGTTCACTACTGAATTGGAAGACATGAGCTCACTCATGAGATATTGGGAAGAATTAAATTCCGTGCACGGTCGTCTCGCTTTGGAAGCTTGACTGAATTTGTAGGTTAGATATATACTTTTTGAAAGTATATGATCAAGACCTAGGTATGATATATGCTTTTGGAAAGCATATGATCGATACCGAATCCCAATGATCAAATGAGAAACTTAGTGATCAAACCCTGAAGAAGACAGTGTAAAATTGATCTTGATCTTCGGGTTGACCATGGGTCTTCCAGTATGCAGGATGTACAGGTATTGGGAATACCTGAGGGTGATATGATCATAAACGATTGTATATCCATGATGCTTGCGTTCCGAGGGAGTAATGAAACAGGTCTGGATTTTAGTTACTCCTTTCAGTAGAGAAGCAATCTGATCTTATCCAAGTGTTGGACATTGGTCTGAATGAGATTCAGATTTAATGAGAAGATTAGATTTACGGTCTTGATTTAATCAAGCATCTATGGGAGGTTCGTAAGATCCGGATTTGAGATAAGATCTCAATATCCAAGTCACTATACGTGGAACAATACAATCGCCCTGTCCTTATCTCCAAGTATCTGCAGAGAAAGCACATTATTCTTGAAAGGGTTCGAGAATAATTCATTTGATGAAATTATATCCAAGCAAGTAGAACTTGATGATTAAATGAGATTTAATTATCAAGCTTAATATGAATATGATTCATATTGTGAGAATGATTATCCAAGATAATTAAATGGGATTTAATTATCAAGGATTAGAGAATGTGGATATTATTATCCATAATATTTGTGTATTGTAAATATGATTTATAATATACATATATTCAAGAGAGATAAATTTAGTAAATAACATTTGTTAATTATTAAATGTGGATTGGATTCACATTTGTTAATTAACTGGAAATGTCATTTACAAATTAGTTTGGGATGTGATTATGATTCACATAATTTTCAATGGCATGATTGAAATATTCACAAATTAATTTGGAATTAATTTGGTGGATATTTTTGTGATAATTGAGAGATAATATAATATAATAAAAAGGAGAAATAAAGCCACCGTTTATGATGTGGCGTCACCCATGAAAAAGTCATGGGTGACGCCCCTTGTTTTTAGGAGGTATTTTTATCTCCATTTTATTATGATGATTAATCTCTCAACCAATTCATTTATGTTAAATTAAAAATGTGTTTATAATGTTGCAACATATATTTAATTTAATTATAAATAAATGTTGTTGGTTTTAACCAACAACAATCATAGCCATTGATCTTACATAGACCAAGCCTAGCCGTTGGATCTATGAGTCCATGGATTGAGATCCAATGGATCCTAAACTAATATAAAAGGAGGGCTAGGGTAGCCCTCCATGGTACATGATTAAGAGTTGTACAAGGTGACAACTCTCTCTCTCTTTCTCATTCTTGCCCTTTCTCTTTCTCTTCTCCACTAAGTAGCCGTCCACTTTGTGTTGAGAAAAGAGAGACTCTCGGCTTCTTCTTCGACGACTTGATGATCTCCTTCTTCTTTGGAGTTTCTTTCTCTAAAGGAAGAAGACAAATTTCGTTGGACGAAATCGGGGGAGCCATCGCTTGGATCTTCATCGAGGATTGTGGGAAGGAACGTGACTCATCATCGCGCCCGCAAGTGCGTTCTTCGTGGGTCGGACTTGAGACAGGAGGATCTCTACTTTGGGATCTCGCGATCACAACCACGCTTCAAGAGGTATTCCTTATACTTTGTGGTTTGATGAAACGATCCGAGAAGTGTTCTCGTGATCATGTGGTTTCATCTTTAAAGTTAAAAATTTTAATTTCCGCTGCATCTAGCATCTAGTACGACTAGTTGCTCCGATTGCATACGATGCAATCAACACGCTTCCGTGACGCACTTAAGGATTCTCAATATCCTTCAAGTGGCATCAGAGCCATAGGTCGAAAAAGGTTTTGGATATGATACATAGACCTTAGACGATTTGGTTCTTGAAAGGGTTGCGAAATTTTTACTGCATTTCAATTTTCGCACCTCTATATAATTGATTTTTTCGGCACTATTTAAATTGTTTAAACACGAAATTTTCAATTGTATTTTGTTCCACATTAAACAAGGAAACCATAGGACTTGAGTTTACTAAATTTGAACTTCATTTGCTCAAGATATGGCTTTTTGAATATGCCTATATTCACTGTTGCGGGAACTGCGGATTTAAACGTGATTAATGAGATAATTACGGTTTTAATACGCCTCGAAATGCGTGAATTTACTTGGGTTCTTTAATAAATCAAATAGGCAATCTTTGGAAACTGAGTTTGCATTTTTTGGATTTAAATTGATCAAGATAAGTTAATTTTAGTGACTAGGGGTCATTGCTGGAAATTAACAATTTTTGATCTTGAACCTTGTGATAAGCCATTCAATTATCATGATGAAAATTAATTGTTAATTTTCTGGAATAATTAGTGATAATTATTTGTGAAATATTTAAAAATATAATTATTTCATTGATTACATTTGGCTAAACCACAATGATGAGATATTAGATCTTGATCATTGGTTCATCAACAAACATTGCTTTCATGAAAAACCATAGTTTATCCTACAATAGTTGTAGGACAACATTTACATGAAAAACCCTCTTTCTTGAATAGGATTGGGGATTTGTCTAGCAAATCTCCTTATAATATAATCAAAATTGTTTTGATGTATATTATATGGTATAATTTCAGTTGAAAAACCGATGAGCATCTCAAAGTACATGATGATCTATCTGGTATTATCCTTTCCCGAGGTGGATATAGTGCCTAGTCGGAGAGCGTTGGGGTCGCGGGTTGCAACGTATGTGGTCCGTCCCACTCTCATCGGTACTGACCATGACAGCGGGTAGGGACTGTATAATGCCGGAGAAAGTCAATGTGTATTTTTTCTAATTATTAAAATTCGAATAATACGTACTTTTAGAATATACCTACTATTCAAGTAAAAAGACATGTTTATTGATTGATGAATTGGATTGATGATTAATTTAATGTGATTAAATTAATTATATTTAATAAACACTCTATTATGAATAGATGTGTAATTCCCTTGGAAGAATTATTTATGTGAATATGATTCACGATAATTAATTACAATTTGAATATGAGGTAGAGGATCACATAAGTGACATCCATGGTCTCCCACCAAGGCGAAGGGTTCTGTCGCCAGGGATTGTATGTAGGAGATGCCTGTCCGAAGTGACATATCCTATATGCAAGCCCATCTAGATCGGGCTCTTTGCTTCTCGAAAGAGTAAGGCCGTATGTGTAGTGACCCCAATATCGAGTCCTCATATTATTGGGGCGATATTGGATTGCGCTCAGCGAGTTCTAATCCTGTTGACGGTTGGTTCAATTAGCAACGGGTCAACGTCATATTAGAGGTGGTGGGCCCGGGTGTTAAAGACCGAATTGGGAATGCAAGTTGGACTTGCAAGGCGGAATGAGTTCCCGCTTCTTTTTATCGGAGTCGTAAGTTCTCATATTATTGGGATGCGGCAAAGATAGGAAAGGAGATCCCAGATCTTACTAGAGATATAATGGTAAGAATATCTCTTACATTGAAAATGATTAAGGGAATGAACTTTCAGTGTTGACAAGACAAGACAACTTTGATATAAAAAATTCCTAAATCAAAGAAAAATATGAATATATAATATATATACCCTTATGCAAATTTCTTATTTCAGATATTCCTTCATTAAACCCACTCAATGTTATACTCAATAATAACCAGTAAAATATCTTGGATTGGACTCATGATCCAGATATTGTACTTGCAATTGGACACATAATGTATGTGGTTGCAATGTGCAAGTTTCCTCAACATAACGAGGAATGAGAATTAAATAGGACAATAAGGCATCACCTTAGGGTTTGTATGTCTCTATGTTCTTGATCTTTCATCGAGTGTACTTTAGAAGTCACATGTCGATGGTGATCGTAATTGTCAAATAATCCCTATAAAACAAAATAAGATATTTTGGCATATATGTGTGCTCTAGACATTTAATCATGAATGACACGGTTCTCTGCATTATGCAGAATGGTGGCTCGAAAAAGATGATGCATTCAAAATGTTTGAATACCTACCTGAACCTAAGTCTCTAAGAGTTAAGATGTATGTAGATATGATGAGTGTCATCATTCTACTATCTATACTCAAGTCATTCATGAAGCTTCATAATAATCATTTTGAATGAATTTAATGAAGCATGTATAAATGTTGAAATGCTCTTGTATTGAAATCCTTTGAATTCAACATAAGAGATTCTTTGTCTTGAACAATGGTTGTTTATAGATGAAGAGAGCGCAGTGGAAGCATGGGTCGGACCCGAGTAAGAAGGAAAGTCAAAGAGTTGACCTACTTCTGTGACTTCCATATGACATCCAAAGAGTTGGATGAATGCCAATACTGCAATAAGTTGATGTGTTGATAGTATGACTATAAGGTCTATCTAAAATCCTTATTGAAGGACTCAGATAGAGCATCAGAATAATCTACATATAATCATTGACTCTGACTTTCTTATTTCATAAGATAAAGTCTGACAATTGTATCCCAATCTTATAATGACGTTGGCAATTGCTTGCATATATATATATATATATATATATATATATATATATATATATATTAGAAGATTAGAAATTTGATCTTAAGGTTTAGTAGTCATCCACATGGATATTGCTGTAATTGTTGCAGCAATCTCTGTTGGATAGATGGACTTCATATTCTCAGTGGGAGAGCCCTTAGTCTTGGAGAATGTCTCTATGACCTAGATACTAGAATACACTCATTGTTTGTTTCCAAATGTTGGAAATAAACATGAACTCTGATATAGAACTATCATAAAGAGTTATGATGGAAATATTTCAGATAGTAATCTAACATCTAATGGACTCCACAAAATTAGAAAAATTAATGAATGGTTCATTAAGATTTCTAATACTGAAAATCAAACCTTATAAGATCAATAGGAGGATGAAGATCATTTGACAATGATCTGGCATCAAGCCTTGGACATTTGTCTGTTGATTTGATCAATAGACTAGTAAGATATGAAACTTTAGAATGTCTAAAATTTCAAATCATACATACTTATGAATATTGTATTCAAAGTAAAATATCCAATACACCCTTCTCTTAGGAAAGGTGCAAGATGTCGAGGTATACAAGATCTCATACATATTGATGTATGTAGATCATCTATATCACAGTAAACATTATGGATATGTGATATCTATTGATGATTATGTATGATATGAGATTTCTTCTCTTCACCTGAGAAACCTTTGAAATGTTCAAAGATTTCACAATTTTGGTTTAGAACCAAAGTTTGAAAGAAGACTAAATTAATTTAATCTAACCAAGGTAGCAAGTACCTATTAGATGAAATTCAAAGAATAGCTTATGTAGATAAGAATATCATTTCTATCTCAATCCTCCTAACAAACCTAAACTCAATGGAGTTGTAGGGAGATACAATTGGATCATGTGTGACATGATCTTATCAATGATGAATTTTAGCATAATTTCCTTAGTTTCCATCTATATATGTGTAGTAGAGACTACAATATATATCCTTAATAAGGTTCCATGCAAGTAAGCTGGAATTAAGCACTAGAGAGTGCAACTTCATTAGGAAAATAAAGGATGGTATTGGATACCTACTTTATGACCTTGAGATTCTTAAAAGATCTCATCTCTGAGAATGTGATTCTTAGAGGATGACTCTCTTGAGAATCAAGATGAAAATGAAGTGTAGGAACTCATTTAATCTCAAGAAGATAATGAGGCTCCTAAGATCGGAAACTAAAAGGATTATTAAAGATGAAACACTTATACCTCTTCAAATGAGTTTGAGGATGTATTCCATGTGTCAGTCAAATCTGACAATGATCGGACTTCATGTGATGAAGCTCCTGAGGATCATGACATGGAAAGATGGATATTAGCAATAAAATCTAAAGTAGACTTCATATACAAGTATTATATATGGACCCTCGAGGATCCACCTATAAGGGTTATACCCATTAAGGTGTAAACAGATCTTCAAGAAAAGAGGGAACCTGATGAGAAGGTAGAGACCTTCAAAGCTCGGTTCGTAGCCATAAGCTACACATCAGAAGAGAAGACATTGCTTGCAATGAGACTTGCTCTTCGGTGACCATGCTTAAAATCATCAGAATGTTGCTAACCTTTGCTACACAACTTGACTATTGCATCTTCAAGATGTAATTCAAGATTGCATTCCTCTAAGAATACCTCTCTGAGGATATTCACATGAAGTAGCCCCAGGGCTTCATGATTTGGGAAAGTAAGCTGTGAAAGCTAAAGAAATCCATCTATGGACTCAAATAAGCTTCATGTAGTTGGAACATCAGATTTGATGAAATCATAAGTGTTATGATAGAATCTTGATGTACCATGTGAAGCTTAGTGGGAGTGCCATTGTGTTCATCGTGCTAAATGTAGATAATATCCTAATCATTTGGAATGATATAAGGATGATAATAAGTGTTTTATAGACTGGCTATTCCATACCTTGAGATATAATCTCAAGAATACCTCTTAGATCTTGGTTCTGAAGTTATTCAGAAGCAAAGAAAAGAGGGTATTTGGAGTGTAACATTTGTAGTACACCTTAGACATATTCCATTCTGGGAAATTCCAAGAAAGGCTTCCTTCCCTTGAGATTTGGTACCGACCTATCTAAAGGAATAACACCTCAAAGAGTTGAGGAAGTGAATGCTAGAACTGCTTGCACCTGTGCATCAGTTACGAGAAGCCAAATGCATGCGAAATGTGTACAAAAGCCAGATATCTGCCATGCAGTAGGAGTAGCAAAGTGATTGCTAATCCTACTATGAAAAAAAAAGAACACTTGATTGCAGTAATAACAAAATCTTCAAAGATGACAGGACTTCAGAGATAGTGATCTCTAAGTCTTATCTTCAAAAGCTTAAGACTTTATAGATATAGATCTAAAAGGTCTTAATGTGGATACTTTGAGAGATAGTGATCTCTCAGAATAAGGGTATTCTGATAAGGATTATGGAAATACTGGTTATAGTAATCATTGAGCAATAGTGTCAAGGACACTATAACTGCTTTGACCAGATTGAGTATTGGTTGCATTAGATGCAACATTCGCATTGGATGCGAGCACTGTTACCAAGGGATATGCAAGTGTCGTAAAAGGGATTGGCATAGTCTTTTGGGAACAGAGTTACTGATCAACTTACCTAGCTATTTATAAATAGCCTATGATTGTCACATGAGTGTGAGTTTAAATGATTAGCCCATTAATGGCTCTTTTGTCTAGTGGGAGATTGTTGGACATGCGAGCCCACGGCGAGCCATTATGAAATAAATGTTATTGCGAATATCATTCCCTGATCTGAAATGAAGAATAAATAATTTGCATAATAGGTCCCTCTGTACAATTAGGGTTATGTACCATGGCTATCTTAATGATCATACAACTGTTGATTCAATTATTGAATCATAGAGGCTGGTGCTTGGATGAATATCTAAAGAGTTAGATTGAGGACTCATCAAGCATCGTCAAATGATTGTTAAGATGTGATCTCCATCCTGAGAAGGAGATGGCAATCCTTTCTCACATAGGCTGATATCTGACCGACCTCTTGATGCAGGTCCTCTGCATAGGAATAGAGATTCGGAGGTGTCAGATTAGTTAGGTCAAAGAGTTGACTTAACGAGATCGAGATAACCTAAGTCATATGTTGATTATTGTCACAGCATAGACACGCATCCTCTGACCGAAGACAGATGTATTGCTATATGTCTGAGTGTGTACATTTGGCAGACCAATAGATTGATGACCTAACCAAGGTCTATACACCGGCGTGCTGGTGTGCATGTTAGGGCATATGAGTAATACGATCTCTCAAAGGGATCATACATGTTCACTACTGAACCGGAAGACATGAGCTCACTCATGAGATATTGGAAAGAATCAAATTCCGTGCACGGTCGTCTCGCTTTAGAAGTTTGACTGAATTTGTAGGTTTGATATATACTTTTGGAAAGTATATGATCAAGACCTAGGTATGATATATGCTTTTGGAAAGCATATGATCGATACCGAATCCCAATGATCAAATAAGAAACTTAGTGGTCAAACACTGAAGAAGACAGTGTAAAATTGATCTTGATCATCGGGTTGACCATGGGTCTTCCAGTATGCAGGATGTACAGGTATTGGGAATACCTGAGGGTGATGTGATCATAAACGATTGTATATCCATGACGCTTCCATTCCAAGGGAGTGATGAAACAGGTCTGGATTTTAGTTACTTTTTTCAGTAGAGAAGCAATCTGATCTTATCCAAGTGTTGGACATTGGTCTGAATGAGATTCAGATTTAATGAGAAGATTAGATTTGCGGTCTTGATTTAATGAAGCATGTATGGGAGGTTAATAAGATCTGGATTTGAGATAAGATCTCAATATCCATGTCACTATACGTGGAACAATACAATCGCCCTGTCCTTATCTCCAAGTATCTGCGGATAAAGCACATTATTCTTGAAAGGGTTCGTGAATAATTCATTTGATGAAATTTATATCCAAGCAAGTAGAACTTGATGATTAAATGAGATTTAATTATCAAGCACAATATGAATATGATTCATATTGTGAGAATGATTATCCAAGATAATTAAATGGGATTTAATTATCAAGGATTATAGAATGTGGATATTATTATCCATAATATTTGTGTATTGTAAATATGATTTATAATATACATATATTCAAGAGAGAGAAATTTAGTAAATAACATTTGTTAATTATTACATGTGGATTGGATTCACATTTGTTAATTAACTGGAAATGTCATTTACAAATTAATTTGGGATGTGAATATGATTCACATAATTTTCAATGACATGATTGAAATATTCACAAATTAATTTGGAATTAATTTGGTGGATATTTTTGTGATAGTTGAGAGATAATGTAATATAATAAAAAGGAGAAATAAAGCCACCATTTATGATGTGGCGTCACCCATGAAAAAGTCATGGGTGACGCCCCTTGTTTTTAGGAGGCATTTTTATCTCCATTTTATTATGATGATTAATCTCTCAACCAATTTATTTATGTTAAATTAAAAATGTGTTGATAATGTTGCAACATATATTTAATTTAATTATAAATAAATGTTGTTGGTTTTAACCAACAACAATCATAGCCATTGATCTTACATAGACCAGGCCTAGCCGTTGGATCAATGAGTCCATAAATTGAGATCCAATGGATCTTAAACTAATATAAAAGGAGGGATAGGGTAGCCCTCCATGGTACAGGATTAAGAGTTGTAAAAGGTGACAACTCTCTCTTTCTCTCTCTCTCTCTTTCTCATTCTCGCCCTTTCTCTTTCTCTTCTCCATTAAGTGGCCGTCCACTTTGTGTTGAGAAAGGAGAGACTCTCGGCTTCTTCTTCGACGACTTGATGATCTCCTTCTTCTTTGGAGTTTCTAGCTCTAAAGGAAGACGACGGATTTCGTTTGACGAAATCGGGGGAGCAATCGCTTGGATCTTCATCGAGGATTGTGGGAAGGAACGTGACTCATCATCGCGCCCGCAAGTGCGTTCTTCGTGGGTCGGACTTGAGACAGCATGATCTCTACTTTGGGATCTCGCGATCACAACCACGCTTCAAGAGGTATTCTTTATACTTTGTGGTTTGATGAAACGATCCGAGAAGTGTTCTCATGATCATGTGGTTTCATCTTTAAAGTTAAAAATTTTAATTTCCGCTGCATCTAGCATCTAGTACGACTAGTTGCTCCGATTGCATACGATGCAATCGACACGCTTCCGTGATGCGCTTAAGGATTCTAAATATCCTTCAAGATGTATATTATTTTTATGGATAGAAAAATGTAAAGACGATTCCTTACTAGAAATGTGATATCATTGTTGATCGGGAGTAACACTTGGATCCAACGTGACAATTGATATGCTTCTGCTGGTCACCAAGGATCCGGGCTGTTACAGGTGGTATCAGAACAGTAGTTCCTCTAGGCATGAGATATCCATCATAGATAGCATAAGACCTTTAGTAGGAGAAAAAAATAGGAGATTGAGAATTTAGTATAACCTTCATGTCTTTAGAAGATAACATGAGTGGTAGAAGGCTGACTATTAAGGAGATAGAATCAGTCTTGGAGATTTCTAATTTCCCAAAGAGAATAAATTGATTTTAGTAGATCAAATACATTAAATCGATTATTCTTGGAGATGCGAAAAAGAAGAAGAAGTCAACGACTATTTTGGTAGCACATATCATCTTTTGTATGACTTATTTGGCAAAAAAAATTCTCAGTATGACTTAGGATTTTGGAAGTGATAAGAGATTTTTTTTAGATAAAATCATTGATGAACTTATGACCATCCATACTAAAGATATATGACCATACGTTTGAAAGAGTTATTGACTTTACTATAGATCTACCACCAGTGACTACATCCATATGAGTTGAAAATAATTAGAAGGACAATTAGATAAGGAATGGGTCAAGCTTGGTATTTCCCTTGGAGTGTTTTCTTTATTTAGACTATTGGTTATTGAATAAGGTCGTCATAAAGATAAAGATAATAAAGATATTTTCTTCTTCATAGTTGATCGATTGTAACAAGCAACCCTATTTTCCAAGATTGACCTCTAGTTAGAATACCATTATCTTAATTACAATTTAGATTATAGACATATCAAAGACTAACATGAATTCTTAGTGATGACTTTTGACCTCAAAAAGATGCTAGCTACATATGAAATGATAAGTCAGGTATTTTGAGGTTACCTAGGAATGTTTGCGATGATTTTTTTGATAGTATCTCAGATATCTTAAACATTTTCTATCAATTTATTGATATAGCCATTAGCCAATATTAATGTTATGTGTGATTAAGTTGGACTTTAGAATCCGAGACCAATTAAGTTATTTATGATACACGATTGTGGTAACTGGATCTAATTAATTTAGTTGGTCATGACATCAACATTGGTCAAGATCCTTGCTTGCTATAAATAAAACAAATTAAAAATATATGGTGACGTATATGATGGTTACAAGTAATAGTCATTATCATTTCTACGGATTACCATACCTTAACCTTGACTAGATCGGTATTTCCATGCATACTATATTAGGATATCTTCATTTACTATTGTCACATTCAGTCAGTGCTCACAAAATTGACCCTTGCAAATTCTTATCAACAATTAGTTTGGTTAATTGTCTCTTAGGTGAAGATATGTTCTTGCTAAATTATTTCTCATGCAATCAAAAAAACCTTGAAGGAGGCAGTTGTCATATTGTGAGAAAAGACCTAGATACAATTGAATAATGCTAAAGTAGGAGAATAGGAACTTAAAGATGGTTTTACAAAATGTGAAGAGCAAACAGAACAATTCAGGACTGAGATATGAGTCTACTATCTTGAGTTTTTGTGAGTTTCTTGACCAGTAAATTTCGGGACGAATTTGTTTTCTAGTAGGGTAGATTGTAACGGCCCACATACTGTTAAGAGGAATACAAAAATAACTAAATAAGAGGGACGGTTATTATGAGGCCAATTCAACACCCTTATTCCATGCATAATATCTCTATTTTTGGAAAGTGGATTTCTTGCATGGGAAGAGACGTATGATAGTGTTAGGATTCATCTTAGAGAGAGGAGAGAGAGTGCGTGCTCATGATGAGAGGAAATGGACGGTTACTTCTTGAATTAAATATCTAATTGATTTTTAAAATAAAAAGAGGATATATGTAGGCGGTTATAAAGTGCCCATTCAACTTCCTATTAATGATGCATGATTCTCAGTTATAAAATGGGGACTATCTCTCATTTCTCAAGAGATATAAAAAGAGAGATGAGAGAGAGATATATGAGAGAAAAGAGTGAAAGAGAGTGAACGTGAGAGGGAGATAAGAGAGGGAGATTCATGTGTATGCGTGGACAGAGAGGGCGAGAAAGAAGTCGAGAGACCCTGTGCGCGCCGTCTTTGGATTCGACAAATGTTTCCTACATCGAGGTATGTGTCGAACCCTTAGGATTGACACGTGCTAAATTTAATCGTCGTTTTTCACCATAATCATGTTGATTAATTCCCCATTATATAAGTTTGCATTGATACGTTTCTTGCTCGAATTTGTTAACTACAAATAAAGAGATTAACATAATCTCGAAGATATCCATGTGAGTATTTTTCTCAAGCATTTAATGGATAATCGTTGGAGATATGAAAGGATACTATAATAAGCATATGCACGGTAATCTCACTTTGCATTTAAATGATTTCCTTTCTACTAATTGATTTTTATCATGTATGGTTTTAGTTGTAGATATATGTTGTTTGGATGGGATAATTGTTGATAATTTATATGGCACTAGATGCAAGCCCCAACGACACAACCAATATGTAAGGAATTTAGATGCTTATAATATGAGTAGTTCATAATGCATCTCTTGATTCTCTGCTTCAACTAAAGATTATATGTTTTACATGATGGTAAAACAATAGGTAAAATATATAAGGTATTGTTGGGTATTAATATACAATCATCATATTCTTTCACATAAAGTTTTTGATTGTTATGCATGCAACTTATGTATATTGTGTGGCACAGTGTATATATATCATATGTAGAGATAATTAGATCTGGTTTTATGGATGTCAATATTAAGGTACATGCATGCTAAGGTAACTACAAGTTATTGTTGAGGATATGTTAACATCCACGATTCCATATGTTAGATTGTACAAAAATCTATGGGAAATTGAAGAGACAAAAATAAATAAATCATGTTAAATGGATGAATCGATTAACTTATTATGATTGTTTATATTCTCTCTACATGTACTTAACTTGAATTCATAACAACTCACGTGATCAACTTCTTGACTACCCTTATCTTCATTGTGTTCGAAGTTTGTAACCTAATTAAGTGTATATATACATAATGTTGTCAAATTTATAGTAGGGCATGCCACCAATAATCCACGACTATTATTGGAAAGAAATAAAATGTATTGTCCGTGTAACATGGTTGTTATCATTGTTATAAAATCACATTAAAAGAGCATGTAATTGATGATGCATGGCAATTACACATGAGCCTTTTTAATTAATGTAAATTATATTGTTCTTAATTTATCGCACACACTAATGATTGTCAGCCTTTATTTGTATGGAAAGTTCTTAGATAATGATAAGATAAATACCGTTGACAATATTATGTGCTTGCAAAGTGTAATGGTATCTTGTATAACTGTGAATGGTGCATGGTTGATTATTCAATTAATTCTTTTATAATCTATATTAAGGTATTTGGTGCAAAAATTGTGCTGTGTGTTACTGGAAAATAAATATAGTATCTAAGAATCTAATCTAATATGGTAACACCAAGTACTGAGTGGTTGTGTTGTATTTGTTATATATTTTGAAAAATAAAGACCCTTTGATTATTGGAATTAAAAGGTTCATTACTATACGAAAGTGTATCAGAAACAAATGTTGGCACTGCAACGATATATGGAGCTAAGTGCTATGCTAAGGTGGGAGCACCCTCTACAGTCCGTTTATCGATGGTCTAAAGGGCAACACCATCTGGGGGTGTCAGGTTCAGTGGAACCTGGTGGAAAGTCCACATATTGACTCGACGCTGATGTCATAATGTTCTATGTAATTATTGAGTGACCGCTTGTGCTGGCGGTAAAAGCCACCAAAGTCACCCAATAAATTATGAGATAAGACAAATCTATCATGAATAAGCTAAGTACTTATGTGGAAGCTAATTGCTTATGTGAAATGTTAAGTGTGTGCATTTATGTGAAATGCTAAGTGTATATGTGTAACTATGTGAAATGTTAAGTGTGTATGTGCATTTATGTGAAATGCTAAATGTATATGTGTAATTATATCAAATGACAAATGTATATGTGAAAATGTTTGGAATGATAAGTGTATATGTGCAATTTTGTGAAATTCTTAGGTATATATATAATTATATTATTGCTATGTGCATATGTGCAAATATGGTTAACCTTAAGGGCATATATGGAAAGTATGGTATGCATTTCATGATTACAAAAAGGATACCTTTTGTATGCATAATTATGTTTAGAGTAATCCATATGATGCTATTGTATGACTACAGTCAAATATTATATTCATTGTCATAAGGGTAATTCGGATTGATTATACCACGACACTACTTTTGTGTATGATAAGTTCTATGAAAAAGTATATCATTATGATGATGGAAATGAGAACAAAGCAAACCTCATTGTTAGGATATAATAAGGGCTTATATGTGATAATTCATAGCAATAGGTATATGGGTGTAATACATAATTTCATATATGTAATCATCCTTATGTAATTATTGATATTGTAGTTTTGACATGGGAAAATAGTGAAATCCATGCATATTATGCTATGAGTAAGATCATATTCAAGGAATGTATCCATGGATAATGCATGTTATGAACATTATTACATGTTGAGGAATATAGAAACTCCATAAGGATCCATTGTGGAAAATATTTATCCAGCTAATTATTTATGCATGGAGTTATTTATAATAGCATAAGGAGACTTGATTTTTCGCTAGCCGGTTTGACCTTATCCTGGCACATACTGAGCGTTAGGCTCATACCATATATTTTTGTGTTTTTATTGCAGGTCAATGTAGAAGAAATTTAGTGGTAGTTGCAGACTTTGCGAGTCTTGAATGAAGGATATCTTTGTGCTCACAGGAACAAAAGGATCTTGGTGTTGTATTAGAGATGTATATTATTTTTATGGATAAAAAAATGTACAGATGATTCCTTACTGGAAATGTGATATCATTGTTGATCGGGAGTAACACTTGGATCCAACGTGACAATTGATATGCTTCCGCTGGTCACCGAGGATCCGGGCTGTTACACCTCTTAAGGATAGGAAAGTGTATACCACTTGTTCAATCTGTTTAATGCTAAGATTGATTAAAAGATATGCTCTCAAAAAAATGTGTTTATTTTATGTGCATATATATATATATATATATATACTTACGTGTATGCATGTGTATTTACGTGTGTGCATTGGTGCATGCGGGTACATATAGTGTATATGCACAGGGACGAAGGAAAGGAGGGAAGACCTCCCCATTACTCCACACCATCTCTACATAATTTTAGGGAAAAAAAGGACCCTCTAGTGAGTTACTGCAAGCCCCCTCCTTAGTTTAGGAAGTGACAAAATTGTCCTCCATGAGATTAATTAGTGGATGCTTCCAAATTTAAAAATTAGAAGAGTCATGATGATCAATTCCATCACGGTGGGGGCAGTGGGCCCACATTGATAACATTTATGTGCAAATCATGCCTGTTTAACTTCCCATTCTTTTTCAAGGTTTATTTCCATAGATGCAATTCTGTAATGCTTGCAGCTCCTCTATTCTCCCCCCTTTCTAATTTCAATCATATTTACCATATTGGTATCTTCCCCTTCTGGGATTACAACTAAATGGATTATATTATGACGGTTTCCTATTTTCGGTGCCGACTATGTCTCCACGTAGCTGCTTTGACCCTGTCCTGACATCTTGACGTCTCCTTCTATTGATTAGAGCCAAGCCTCTTGGCTCCTTTGTCGCACACTAGAAGTTTACAGGTTTCAACATTTTAGAATCTGTGAATAAGATGTTCAGTCTACATTTGCTGCAATAAAGTCATGAACATACTTTTTGCTTTTGGAAGATGATAATCCATTTTCAGTTCAAAATTATAGTGAGGACTCCAAATATAATTTATCAAAATTAGGCTTTTTGTTTGTAACTATATAAGAAACATAACAAATTGAAAATAAAAAAATGATTTTGAGTTTAAAACATAGAGATTTATTTATAAATCATTGGCATGGTTTTTTATCTATTTGAGAGAGGATTAAGTGAGGTAAGGGGTTCTCTCCTATTTAAACAAATGTGAAGAAAAATAAAATTAAAGGGACTAGCCTATGGAAATAGTTGGAATATTTGTTTTAACGCCCCTCCTTTCTTGATTTCCAAGAGCACAAATTCACGATTTGATTTTGATCAGTTATGGATTTTAGAACAATCAAGAAGATACTTTGTTGTTTAAATGCCATGGTAATTTTGATAAGTTTTATAATTTGGATAAGTTTCTTATAAAAAATATTGTCAAAAGTATTTCACTTTTATACAAATGGAAGAATAAATAAATTAAACAATCAAGCATGTTAAAAATGCTAAAATATGAGAAAATTAGTCATTAAAATAATAGTTATTTGGTCAGGAGTGTGCTGTCAAAAGAAACCTAATTTTCATTAATAATCAAATTTCTATGAATTTATACTTTTTATAGGCAACATCTGAACATCATTAAAAATATTGTTTAAATTTATTATTCGTTTTTGGTTGATGAATCCCAATCAAATCAATCTTAATGCTCCTCAAAGATGGATCTTATGATATTGATTCTCGAAATCTTCTACTTCAAATTCCATAAATTCTAGAACCTAATTTGTAAAGAAACAAAAATATGAGACTGCATGATGAATTTCCAATGACAGATTCCTTATTACTATTATTTATTAAGATTATTTAATTTTGTTATTTACTAAATAGATAAGAAACTCATATTAATAAATCCCAACTACTGTTCACCACATATGGATTATGATTATTGAGATCTTATTCTTCAAGCCTTCAAATTATAGAAATCTAAAACATATAAAAATACATGACTTTACAAAGGATATCTAATACCAATTTCCTAGAAAGCATAGTCCTCGAAAATCACATAATATCATACTATGGGTGTCTAAATATATGATATTTTGAAAAGCAACAAAAATCAAAACTTAGTAAAATATACCTAAAAGTTAATAGTGCAAGTCCAGGTCAACGAATATTAGAATTATACAACAAAAGTTAGTAAAATATTCTCTAGAAGTTAGTAAAACATAACTATAAGACGATAGTTCATATTGCAATGAACAATCACTAAGAAATTTGAAATTGGGATAAGTGAATCATTATAGTAAATAATTTTTTCGAATAAGTCAATTTAATTTAGTACTTAGCGATAAACAAATTATTTGTGCTTATATTTGATATTGTTAAATTAATTTAGTCCCTTTACATCAATAATGTTGAAGAGGTCAATCATCACTTATTTTACAAAGATGGTGAATGGACGAAGTATGAAGGACTATTTACTACATAATTAAAAGATTTCAATTTATATTAACAAAATATCTTTCTAGAATATATGCCCCCAACTAACATTCTTAGCTTTGTCATTGTGTAAGCATGTTCGTGAGTGTGCGCATGTGTGTATGTGCATGCACGTGCAAGAAAGTGTGTGTGGGGAGCTTGTGTATGCATGCACGTGGGTGTAGATATGCATATGTGTATGCATGCACAAGTATGTATGTGCATGTATTTGCCTATGTGCATGTGTGAGCATTTATTTGTACGTGCATACGTGTGTGCATGTGAAGGTAGGCTAGCGGGTGTATGCATGCACGTATGTACATGTGTGACCGTATTTGTTGTCTTTGTGTGTTCCTAGGGTCTAGTGCAAACAAATGGGTGTGTATATATGACTTATGGGTGAGTTAGGCCATCCAAGCCCAACCAAGCTTTGTTTTGGGCCCTTACGACCTGTTCATGGCTACAATGAGTGATGAATCCATGATTTATATCTTTTATTCATTTATTTTATCTGAAATCCTTAGTAAAATGCACGTAAATATTAATTATTTATCACTAATTAACATTCTAATATCATTTTTTAATATTACATATTGAGCACTTATTTATCCAAATTAAAAAAAAAGAGAAAAGGAAAAATAAAAGAAAGAAGAATGTATGTATGTAAATATGTACAGATTGATCCTATTTCGGAGGCCAGGTTAGTATTGACTTTATCAATGAAATAAGTAAGTAGGGGGAAATAAGGATCCTAATATATGAAAATGTCAGAAAACAAACATCATCAGTGTACATTTATACTGTTTCACTTCGTACATATGTTCATCTATTTTACTTATCATTCAGATTATCTCAAAGAAAAATATTTTCATTAGTCTTTTATAATAAAATATATTGAATTCTAAAAATATCAGAAAAATATTTAATTTAAAAATAAGTAATTATGATAAATAGAAAAAAACTACAAAAGCCAACTTTCAAGGTTCATAGCTATTTACAGAAAACTCCAAAATGACCAAATTCACTTGTAAATGTCATTTTATAGTTGATATATTTATTAAAAATACCAATAAAATAATGGAATAAATTGTGGTGAGTTTTGGAGTTTGGACTCCTCTATATATTAATAAAACTTCGTTACTTTTTTATAAAATTATTCTTAATTATGATTAACTTATTTCTTTTTCTAAATATTTAGAAAAACAAATAGAAAAATAGAAAACATGACATAAAATTAATTGTTAATAATTATCAACAAATCTCAAAATCAAAAGGCTGTAAAGTCGAACTTGTGAATCTCATATCTCGGGTGTACACACTTTTAATGTTCAATCTATAAAATCACTATTGAATAAAAGTGATTTCACTAGAATCAGAGTTCACATACAAAAAGTATGTTTTGGGACCATATGGGTATACTTGTATAATATATTTTATTTTTAGTTTATTTATTCTTTGTTATTTCTTTTGTATTTTATATTGTGTAGATAATGCATTAGTAATATACTTCAATATAGAATAAATAAAAAAATATTAAAAATAATAATTTAAAATAATTACTTACATTAATTATATAGGTATAATTTACCCATGTTATTTATATATGAATTTATTTAAATAATTAAATAGTATTTTATATATTTAAATTTATCAATAAATTATTTATTAGCTTGTATATAATTTTTAATTAATTAATTATTAAATAAACTCATTTATTATTTTATGCTTGGTTTGATTGGTAAAACATCTTCTTCCTTACTTCTTCTTCTTCTTCTTCGATTCTTCTTCTCCCCTTCTTATTCATCCTCTTCCTCTTCTTCCTCCACTTGGTGGTCATGCACCCCAACTACTCAACCACCAGGTCATTCCCTCATCTCATTGCCTGTTCGTCCAACGTCCTCAACCTCCGTTCATCTTCTCCAGCAACCAGGTTCAATGAACCGGAGGCTTCTTTTTGTTCTTTCTCCTCCATCTATAAAAGGCATTGATCTCCCTCTTTGGTCCTTATCCACCATTTTACCCCTCATTCTAGTGAGCTATGGTGAGAGATGGAGAGAGTGATAACATTCCCTTCTTCTATCGTTGCAACGAGGAGGAGCGAGGTCCACTAGCGTAATCGTCTACAACGTATAGCTTTGCCCCGCTGCGCATCGCGTCTTAGTACATGCGTGTGTTGAGGCAACGACCTTCGATATCATTGAAGCTTGATTCCTACAAGTGACAAATCCCTCCATCATCCACCTTTGTCCATATTATCTTCATATAGATCTCTTCTCCTTATCTTCTCATCTCATTCCCTCTCTTCTCCCCTCATCCCCTCTATTTTCCTTAATGATTTGATTCCAAAACTCTTTGATTCAAACTTTGAACATTACATAATCCAAATACCCTTCAAAATACCTCCATTTAATATTATCGCATAGATTTCTCAACTCTGATCACGATTGGTGATCGGAGCTCCGCTCCTTTTTCATTGCCTTTGCTAGCATTCCATTCACCGTCTATGTTTGTATATTTTGAGATCGAGTCATGCATTTGAGTCAGGTATGATATTGCAAGTAATAGGTTAAAGGTACTTGCATATTCATAAGCATCATCTGGAAATAAGACATGTTGTATTCATAAAGATGGCCAGAGCACCTCATTCGCAATCGAGTACCGGTAGATCAAATACCATCCAGAATGAAGTCTGATTCATGAGTGAAGAATAAGCATGATATGATACACGAACTGCCTAGAGCATGAGAGAAGGCATCATTCCTCAGTTTCACATTACTTGGAGCAATTCCCCCACTTTTGTATCATCAATCTACATCAACCTAGAACCGTGGCAAGCATTTGAAGGGATAAACCACTGTCAGATGTATTCACAAATAAGCCACATGTGCAAACGAACCACCTAGGGGTTGATGAATCTCCATTTCATCACCTTTATTCTCTAATTTGGCCTTAAATCCCTTGTTAAATGCATGTGTACACCATTAATTTGTATAAAACAACAATCACTACGTATACTTTAAATAATGTATCAAACACTTTATTTAATGCTAAAATAAAATAATAAAGGAAAGAAAAAGAAATGAAATACCAAAGGTATTGAATGACCCCAAACCTCAAGACCAGGTCACATTGATGACCTGGTCGATAAGGAATAAAGTAGAGGAGACAAGGGCCAATAAATGTACAAACCCCCTAATTTTATTTCTTCCAGAGATGCATTTTGAGATCTATTTTATTTTCCTATTTCTATTACTCAAATCAACAAACTTTGACATGAAAGTTGTACATAAAAATACAAATGAAAATAGCAAATTTATTTCATTAAAAAATAATGCATAGTGTACTTGGGACATACATAATAAAATGCCGTAAAGAAAATTGTGTAGATATGTATCTTCTCCATACAAACTCAAAATCCACAAAAATCTCTTTTATTATTCATAAAATTAAATTATCTATTCAATGAAGCTAGTTTCATTCAATTGCAGTTACGATGCAAAAGGCAGCTTTTGGGCCATTATTGTGCAATATACTTATATAGAATAATCAATATATTTATTCTTTGTATTTTCACTTTATTTTATTTTTACTAATGTATAATAATTATTCAAAATACATATACATAATTAAAATAAATTGAAACTATCAAAAATAAAATAAATAGATTAGTATACTTTAATATATAAGTAAAGAATACCTATATTATACCTACATTTTACATATACTTATTTTTTTAAGTAAATAAATATTTACAAAAAAATAAAACAAAAATTTATACATAGGCACTTAAATAGAATATAAATATAAATATAAATATTATGTATATAAATTAAGAAAATACAAAATAAAATCAAATATATCATATATCGGTAAATATATCTATATTTATGCACGTAAAAATTAATACTTAACAAATTAACTCGTAAAAACACTTAAAAATCACAATAAAATAATAAATGGAATAATAAAAATTTTCCATATTTTAAGATACAATAATAAAATAATTTAATATTTATTTTTGAATTATCTTTGCATTTTTTTCCTATTTTATCACGTAGCATGTGATGTGGACAAATGAGGAGGTAGAGATTACTGACCTCGGTCAACAACCATGCTTGCCTCATTGGACCGGTCCATGTTGCTTTCCTTCAATTTTTTTTGCCAATTTTTAGGGCTCAAATCAAGCCCCTAATCTCCTTGATTCCTTTTACAATCCTCTCCATCCCTCAGTGTTACTTCATGTGGACCAATGATACTCTTGAGTCAACTATTTGGTCGCGTAAAAACCCTACATCAAGGAGTGCATGTGCATAACCTCCGCCTGCCCCTATATAGATTCGATCAGTTTTTCTTCAGTGAAACCCTCAGATTACTGCACGAACGAGTCAAGGGTGGAGACATGATTCTCCTTGTGAAATCTGCAATGCAGCGAGGTGTTGAGAATGTAATCCAACCATCACATGAGCTCTGCATCCATGTGGTTTTGTTCCTTAGCCTTCCAGTCAAGTTGAGCTCTTTTTCTAGGCTTTCTAGGTAGTTTTCAATTCCTTATTTCTTTTTACATTTATTTCGCATGTTTTCATGTTGTTTTAGCTTTAATCCTTTACTTAAAAGTATGTTGGAGCTAGTACTCCGGCCATTGTTTCACCGTACTCCTCCCTTCATCTTGACTTGTTGACCACTCCACCATCTTCCCATTTGCATTCTCCACATTTCCAGTACCTTTGTTCACCTTGATTAAACCCAAACTAGGAGATCGAGTTTCCACCTCCACCTACCTCCGACGGAGTGCACCACCCTCACCCATTTCCATCTCTTAAGACCTCAAGAACCTTCACCTTCTTGTATTTAAACTAACCAAGCAGCACCTGAAGGTCGAAATCCTCATTTGAGGCGTTTTTGTCTTAAAATAATATCTAGGTGCCCTGCTTCTACTCTAACCTCTAGGGCCCCATTGTTGGTCTTTGTACCCCTTTTTGAGCACCTCCAAAACTGCAGAATGTCAGCAGGATCATTTTACCCATCTCAACGGCGAGAATAGAGGCCTGGATTGTGAGATTCGCGAGATCGAAGCTCGTCCAACACGTGTTCTTCCCCAATTCGAGGAGGTCTCATTACCATTTTTTCAAGAATAGGTGCTAGGATCAGCAACCATTAGAGCATGCCACCAACTGTCAGTTCTTTGTAGGATCTAATCTCCACCATCGATCCTCGAAGTGGTATAGGAGCATCTCGGTTGTCCACGTGGATTAGTGAAGACTTATCAGTTGTAGATTTGTGCATGTGGGGTAATTTTTAACATTATACCCCTTTTTGTATTTGCAATTTATTCCATAAACATTCATCCATAGTTATCTATTTTTGTAATATTTACAATTCGAACCATGTATTTATTTTATTTACATTTAGGTCCTCTACAATGTTACCTCGTGTGCGCATACAGGTGAGGCAGTGAGGCTTTTTCAGAGGACCACCTTTGGGTCTGTATATTTATGTTCAATCCAGTATCTTTTACATTAAGTATTAAATTTCATGGAAAGTTGTATCCATGACCTGAAAGTTTTGTAATATTACAAAAATACCCTTAATAGGATTTTATTTTCTTTTTGTTTCTCTTATTTTTATTAAATGTCTCTGATTCTCTTTATATTCTAGGAAAATTATGATAGAGGCTTATTTTTTAATTTTTTCACAAATATTTTTTTGTGGAGGTCTTTAATTCTATTTTCCTGATTATTAAAAATAAAAAATAAAGCATTTAATCGTTATTTTCTTTTAAAAATAAAATTTATAAAAACACTTATAAAAATCTAAAAAATTAAGGTATTTATTACTATAATTTTCAACCCCAGAACAACAATTACTAAAAATTACGATAGGAAAACACTAGAATTAAAAATCCTAAAAATCTTTTGGACAAGTGAGCCCATAGTGAGCCATTATGCAATAAATGTTATTGCAAATCCTTCCATGATCTGAAATGATGAATAAATAATTTGCATATTATGTCCCTTAGTACAATTAGGGTTATGTACCATTTCCATCTTAATGATCATACAACTATTAATTCAAATGTTTAATTACAGAGGTTGGTGTTTGGATGATATCTAAAGAGCTATATTGATGACTCATCAAGCACCGTCAAGTGATTATCAAGAGAGGATCTCCAGCATGAGAAGGAGATGGAAATCATTTCTCTAAAGACTGACATATAATCGTCCTCCTAACACACGTATTCTACATAGGAATAGAGATTTGGAGGTGTACGATAAGTTAGGTCAAAGATCTAACCTAACGAGATCGAGATAAACAAGACCTATGTTGTATGTCGTCGCAGTATAGACATGTATCCATTGACTTGAGACAGATGTTACTATATGTTTGAGTATGTGCATTTGGTAGACCGATAGATTGATGATCTAATCAAGGTCTATATGTTAGACATGTGAGCCCTGGGCGAACCATTCTTCAATAAGTGTTATTGTAATATATATGTTTATCAATAAAAGTTATTGATGTTTCACTCCCTTTCTGAAATTAAATGAATGAATGCACTATAAGGTCCCTCTGTACAATTAGGATTATGTACCATGGCCATCTTGATGATCATATAGCTGTTGATTCATTAAATAAATCATAGAGGCTGGTGTTTAGATGAATATCTAAGGAGTTAGATAGAGGACTCATCAAGCACCATCAAATGATTGTTAAGAGATAATCTCCAGCCTGAGTAGGAGATGGCAATCCTTTCTCACATAGGTAGATATCTGACCGACCTCTTGATGCAGGTCCTCTGCATGGGAATAGTGATTCGGAGGTGTCAGATTAGTTAGGTCAATGGGTTGACTTAACGAGATCGAGATAACCTAATCCCTATGTTGAATGCTGCCACAGCATAGGCACGCATCCTCTGACCGGAGACAGATGTATTGCTATATGTCTGAGTATGTACATTTGGCAGACCGATAGGTTGATGGCCTAACCAAGGTCTATACACTGGTGAGCTGGTGTGCATATAAGGGCATATGAGCAATACGATTTCTCAAAGGGATCATACAGGTTCACTTATGAATCGGAAGACATGAGCTCACTCATGAGGTATTGGGACCGATCAAATTCCATGCATGGTCGTCGTACTTTGGAAGCTAGACATGAATTTGAAGGTATGATATATGATTTGGGAAAGCATATGATCGATACCGACTCCCAATGACCAAGATTGAGAAACTTAGTGATCAAACCCTGAAGAAGACAACGTAAAATTGATCTTAATCTTCAGGATGATCATGGGTCTTCCTGTATGCAGGATGTACAAGTATTAGGAATACCTGAGGGTGATGTGATCATAAACGATTGTATAACATGACGCTTCCATTCCGAGGGAGTGATGAAACAGGTCTGGATTTTAGTTACTTCTCTCAATAGAGAAGCAATCTGATCTTGGTCCAAGTGTTGGACATTGAACTGAATGTGATTCAGATTCAATGAGAATATTAGATTTGCGGTCTTGATTTAATCAAGCATCTGTAGGAGGTCCGTAAGATCTGGATTTGAGATGAGATCTCAACATCCAAGTTGCTATACGTGGAACATTACAATCGCCCTGTCCTTATCTCAAAGTATCTGCGGAGAAAGCACATTATTCTTGAAGGGGTTCAAGAATAATTCATTTGATGAATTACATATCCAAGCAAGAAGAACTTGATGATTAAATGAGATTCATTTATAAAGCATAATATGAATGAGATTCATATTGTGAGAATAATTATCCAAGATAATTGAATGGGATTTAACTATCAAGGGTTAGAGAATGTGGATAATACTATCCATAATTTTTGTGTATTGTAAATATTATTTATAATACACATATATTGAAGAGAGAGAATTTTGTAAATAGCATTTGATAATTATTAATGTGGATTGGATTCACATTAATTAATTAATTCGAAATGTAATTAACAAATTAGCTTTGGTTGTGAATATGATTCACATATTTTCAATGGCATAATTGAAATATTCACATGGAATTAATTTGGTGGATAATTTTGTGATAATGATTATTACAAAAATTATTTAAAATATAATGGATAAAATAAATAGGAGATAAAAATCACCCAAAAATAGGGGTGGCGTCAACCATGCATGACACCCCCTATTTTGGGGGGATTTATTTTTCTCCTCATTTCTTTTATCTTATTATCTCTTGATAATTAATTTATGTTAAAAAAAATTGTGTTGATAATGTTGCAACATATATTTAATTTAAATATAAATCAATGTTGTTGGTTTTTAGCTAACAACAATCATGACCATTGATTAATACATAGATCACCATGGTCGTTGGATCTATGTGTCCCATGGATTGAGATCCATTGGATCCTAAACTAATATAAAAGGAGGGCTAACCTAGCCTTTCAAGGTACATGATTTTAGAATTGTAGAAGCCTACTACTCTCTCTCTCTCTCTCATTCTCGCCCTCTCTCTTTCTCTTCTCCAAAAAGTGGTCGTCCAATTTGTGTTGAGAAGGAGAGTCTCTCTCGCCTTCGCCTTCGACGACTCGAGGATCTCCTTTCTTCTTTGAGGCTGCTTGCTCTAAAGGAAGACGACATATTTCGTTTGACAAAATCAGGGGATTCATTGGTTGGATCTTCATCAAGGATTGTGGGAGGAATGCGTCTCATCATCGTGCCTGCAAGTGCGTTCTTCGTGGATCGTACTCAAGATAGGAGGATCTCCAAGAGGTATTCCTTATACTTTGTGGTTTGATGAAACGATCCGAGAAATGTTCTCGTGATCATGTGGTTTCATCATTAGATTAAAAATTTTAATTTCCGCCGCATCTAGCGACTAATGCGACTAGTTGCCCTGATTGCATACGATGCGATCAACACGCTTCCATGATGCGCTTAAGGATTCTCAATATCCTTCAAGTGGTATCAGAGCCTTAGGTCGAATAAGTTTTTGGATATGATCCATAGACCTAGGATGACTTGGTTTTGAAAGGTTCGCGAAAGTTTTGTCGCATTTCAGTTTTCGCACCTCTGTCTAATTGAATTTTTTAGTACTGTTTAAATTGTTTAAACACAAAATTTGCAATTGGATTTTGTTTCCCATTAATTAAGGAAACCATAGGATCTGAGTTTACAAAATTTCAATTTCATTTGCTCAAGATATGACCTTTTGAATATGCATGTATTCACTGTTGTGGGAACAACAAATCTAAACATGATTAATTAGTTAATTAATGTTTTGATGCGCCTCGAAATGCGTGAATTATCATTTGAATTATTTAATAAATTAAATTGGCAATCTTTGGAAACTGATTTTTCAATTTTTGAATTTAAATTGATCAAGATAGGTTAATTTTAGTGATTGGGGTTCACTGTTGGAAATTGACATCTTTTGATCATGAACCTTGTGATAAGTCATTCAAATATGATGATGAAAATTAATGGTTAATTTTCTGAAATAATTAGTGATAAATATTTGTGAAATATTTAAAGAGATAATTGTTTCATTGAATGACATTTGCCTAAACCATAATGATAAGATAATTGATCTTGATCATTGGTTGAAATGAAATCATCAACAAACATTTTTCATGAAGAACCTTAGTTTATCCTACAATAGTTGTAGGACAACTTTTACATGAAAAACCCTCTTGCTTGAATAGGATTGGGGATTTGTTTATCAAATCTCCTTATAATATAATCAAAATTGTTTTGATGTATATTATATGGTATAATTTCGGTTGAAAAACCGATGAGCATCTCAAAGTACATGATGATCTATCTGGCATTATCCTTTCCTAAGGTGGATATGGTGCCTAGTAGGAGAGCATTGGGGTTGCGGGTTGCAACGTATGTGGTCCGTCCCACTCTCGTCGGTACTGGCCATAACCGCAGGTAGGGACTCGATAATGCCAGAGAAGTCAAAGTGTATTTTTCTAATTATTAAAATTCGAATAATATGTACTTTGAGATCATACCTGCTATTCAAGTAATAATCAAGTTTGTTTGATGATTGGATTAATGATTAATTTAATGTGATTAAATTAATTATATCCAATAAACACTCTATTATGAATAGATGTGTATTTCCCTTGGAAGAATTAATTATGTGAATATGATTCACGATAATTAATTATGAAATTTGAATATGAAGATGGAGGATCACATAAGTGACATCCATGGTCTCCCGTTAAGGTGAAGGGTTCCGTCGCCAGGGATTGTATGTAGGAGACGTCACCAGGGATTGTATGCAAGCGCATCTGGATCAGGCTCTTTGCTTCTGGAAAGAGTAAGGCCGTATGCGTAGTGACCCCAATATCGGGTCCTCATGTTATTGGGGCGATATTGGATTGCGCATAGCGAGTTCTAATCCTGTTGACGGTTGGTTCAATTAGCAACAGGTCAACATCATCTTAGGGGTGGTGGGCGCGGGTGTTAAAGACCGAATTGGGAAATGCAAGTTGGACTTGCAAGGCAGAATGAGTTCCCGCTTCTTTTTATCGGAGTCGCAAGTCCTCATATTATTGGGATGTGACAAAGATAGGAAAGGAGATCCCAGATCTTGCTTGAGATATGGTGGTAAGTATATCTCTTACTTTGAATGACAATTAGGGGATAATCTTTCAAAGTTGACATAGCAAGACAAATTTGATTTAAAATGCCTTAATCAAATATCTTGAAAATGAATATATAGTTATTAATGTATTCTAATATAGTGCATTCTTAATTTCAGAAAATGAAGTCCATGAACCCACTTTGCAGGCTCCTGGAGGTCAACCAGTTGACCGGACCAAATTATTCAGATTGGATCCGAAATTTGGATCTTGTCCTATCCACGGAGCGCGTCTCTTATGTGCTGACCAAGAACAAGATAACAAACCCTAAGACTACAGAAGATAAATCATATAATGAGAAATATGATGAAGACCATAATCTGGCAAGGTGTTACATCTTCGGGTCATTGTCCAATGTGCTTCAGAAGCAACATGTGGAAATGAACCATTGCAAAGAGATTATGCTGAATCTGAAGGAAATGTTCTGTGACATAAACCTCACACAACGTTACAACGTGATGAAAGAGCTTATTCACTGCAAGATGCAGGAAGGGACCTCTGTCAGAGAATACGTACTCAAAGTGTTTGGGTACCTCTCTGAATTGGAAACCCTGGGAGCCTACTTGGATTCTGACATGCAGGCTGATTTTATTCTCATGTCACTCCCTAAGTCTTTCAACAACTTTGTCGTGTCCTATCACATGAGAAAAGGTGATTTCACTAAGCTGGGCTATTAGCTGTATTAAAGTTTGCAGAAGACGTGATGAGGAAGGACGACCCCTCTTCTAGTGTTATGGTTGCACAATTGAGAGGAAAGCACAGGCGGAAGCAAGGTTCTCGAAAGAGCCCGACCCAGAAGAGAAAGAAGAAGAATCAAGGAGTTGGTTCATCTTCTAGTGCTTCCACACTAATGACATCGAAAAAGTCTGATGTCTGTCACTACTGCAAGAAGTCGGGGCATTGGAGGCGTAACTGCCCAGATTACCTGAATTCTGCTGACAAAGATAAAGCCCCAGCAGGTATGAAATCTACTTTCATCATTGAAACTAGCTTTATTGTTGGACGAGAAGGAAGTTGGGTTGTAGATTCTAGTGCTTCTGTTCATGTATTCAATTCGTTGCATTTGTTTCAGGAAACTAGGAATCTGGAGCATGGGGAGATAGTCATCCAAATGGGATCTGATGCAAGTGTTGCGGTAGTCGCCATCAGGACCTGCAGACTATCATTATCTAGTGGTCGAGTCATAGTACTTAAAGAGTGTCTTTATGTACCTAAAGTTAGAAGGAATATGATATATGTATCTAAGATAGTTAAAAATGGATATTCCTTCACTTTCTGTAATAAATTAATCATAAGCCGTTATGATAAATATATTGCGGATGGTATTTTGACTTCTGGTGGACTCTATGAATTGTGCATCAATGAATGTGTCATGAATGTTACTACCACTAATAACGAAAACCCCAAGAGATCCAGGGAGGATGGAAATCATTCGAATATGATTTGGCATCAAAGGCTAGGTCATTTATCTGTTGATAGGATCAATAGATTGATAAAGGATGGATCTTTAGATTTTCTATAGGTTCCATCTTTACCTACATGCGAACATTGCATTCGAGGTAAAATGACTAGAACACCTTTCCTTAACAAGGTTACAAGATGCGAAGGTATTCTTGACTTAATACATACTGATGTATGTGGTCCCTTCAGTACCGCGATTAGAAATGGATATCGGTGTTATTTGACATTTATTGATGACCATTCAAGATACGGGTTTATCTTCCTACTACGTCATAAATCTGAAACCTTTGAAAAGTTCAAAGAGTTCAAGGCTTTCGTTGAGAACCAAACTGGTAGGAAGATCAAACGGATTCGATATGACCGAGGTGGTGAGTACCTCTAAGATGAATTCAAGGAATATCTTAAAAAGAATGGAATTGTCTCCATTCTCACTCCCCCTGGAACTCCCCAACTTAATGGTGTTGCTGAAAGACGCAACAGGACTATCATGGACATGGTCCGTTCAATGATGAGAAAATCATATTTACCTCTTAGTTTATGGGGATATGCAGTAGAGACTGTAATTTATATCTTGAAAAAGATTCCTAGCAAGTCTGTACCCAGGACTCCTCACGAGCTTTGGTATAGTACCCAACCTAGTGTTAAACACTTGAGGGTTTGGGGATGCTTGGTCCATGCGAAGAACGTGGACGCAAGTAAGCTAGAATCTCGCACTCGTGAGTGCTACTTCATTGGGTATGTTAAAGATGGTATTAGCTACCAACTTTATTACCCTGAGACCCAAAAGGTTTTTGTCTCTAGGGATGTGAAATTTCTAGTGGATGATTTACCTAAAGGTCAAGATAGAAATGAGGTAGAGGAACTCATTGAATCCCCTAAGGATTCTGAGATTCCTGAACCAGAAACTAAAGAGATAAATAAAGATGAAACACCCATACCTCTTGGAAGGAGTTAGAGGGTGGTTGCACCACCTGAAAGGTATGGATTCCATGTGTCAGGTGAGACTGATAATGATCCTTCCTCATTTGATGAAGCACTCGCGGATCATGACATAGATAGATGGATGCTAGCAATGAAGTCAGAAATTGACTCCATGCATAAGAATGGTGTATGGACCCTAGAGGATCTACCTAAAGGGGTAAAAACCATTGGGTGTAAATGGATCTTCAAGAGAAAGAGGGGACCTGATGGGAAAGTAGAGACTTTCAAGGCACGGCTCGTAGCCAAGGGCTACACAGAGAGAAAGGAACGACTACGATGAGACGTTCTCTCCTGTGGCTATGCTTAAGTCCATTAGGACACTGCTAGCTATAGCTGCATCTCTTGACTATGACATCTGGCAGATGGACGTCAAGACAGCTTTACTGAGTGGATACCTCGAGGAGGATATCTATATGGAGCAGTCTCAGGGCTTCATTATTGAGGATGGTAAAGTATGCAAGCTAAAGAAATCCATCTATGGGATCAAACAAGCTTCTCGTAGCTGGAACATCAGATTTGACGAAACCATAAAGAGTTATGATTTTGTGCAGAATCCTGATGAGCCTTGTGTTGACAAGAAGCTTAGTGGGAGCGCCATTGTGTTCATCGTGCTTTACGTAGATGATAACCTTATCAATGAGATTGATATAGGAATGATGACCAGTGTGAAGATTTGGCTATCCCATACCTTCGAGATGAAAGATCTTGGAGAAGCCTCTTACATCTTAGGCCTAAAGTTGTTCAGAAACCGAGAAAAGAGGATATTGGGATTATCACAACATGGATACATCAAAAAGATTCTTGAACGATTCCATGTGGATAGTTCCAAGAAAGGATTCCTCCCCTTAGGACATGGTATCCATCTGTCTAAAGGGATGGCTCCTCTAAATGTTGAGGAAATGAAAGCCATGGCTGGATGCCCTTACGCATCAGCTGTAGGAAGCTTGATGTATGCCATGATGTATACTAGACTAGACATATTCCATGCAGTGGGAGTGGTAAGTCGTTACAAATCCTTCTGTGGAGAGAAACACTAGAATGCAGTAAAGAACATATTCAAATATCTGAGACGGACGCAAGATTACATCTTGGTCTATGGGGATGGTGATCTCCAAGTCTTGGGATATATAGATTCAGACTTCCAGTTGGATATTGATGATCGAAAGTCGACATCAGGGTTTGTATTCCTGTTGAACGATAGTGCTGTGAGCTGGAGAACCAAGAAGTGGGACACTACGGCGGATTCAACAACAGAAGCCGAATACATTGCCGCATCAGATGCTACAAAGGAGGCGGTGTGGTTGCGCAAGTTCATCTTGGAGCTTGGCGTAGTTTCCTCTGATACTCCCATCCCCTTACTCTGCGATAACACGGGAGCCATTGCCCAGGCAAAGGAACCCAGATGCCATCAAAAGAGCAAGCACGTGGAAAGGAAATATCACATCATTCGGGAGATTCAAAAGCATGGTGACACCATCATCACCAAGGTGGCCTCTGCCGACAACATTGCTGATCCTCTTACCAAACCTATGACACAGAAGGTTTTTGACCAGCATGTAATGAGTATGGGTTTACGGATTGTACTTGAATGGTTCTGAGGGCTAGTGGGAAATTGTTAGACATGTGAGCCCTGGGCGAACCGATCTTACAATAAGTGTTATTGTAATATATATGTTTATCAATAAAAGTTATTAATGTTTAACTCCCTTTCTGAAATTAAATTAATGAATGCACTATAAGGTCCCTCTGTATAATTAGGGTTATGTACCATGGCCATCTTAATGATCATATAGCTGTTGATTCATTAAATGAATCATAGAGGCTGATGTTTGGATGAATATCTAAGGAGTTAGATAGAGGACTCATCAAGAACCGTCAAATGATTGTTAAGAGATGATCTCCAGCTTGAGTAGGAGATGACAATCCTTTCTCACATAGGTTGATATCTGACCGATCTCTTGATGCAGGTCCTCTGCATGGGAATAGTGATTCGGAGGTGTCAGATTAGTTACGTCAATGGGTTGACTTAACGAGATCGAGATAGACTAAGCCCTATGTTGAATGCTGTCACAGCATAGGCACGCATCCTTTGACCGGAGACAGATGTATTGCTATATGTATGAGTATGTACATTTGGCAGACCGATAGGTTGATGGCCTAACCAAGGTCTATACACCGGCGAGCCGGTGTGCATATAAGGGCATATGAGCAATACGATCTCTCAAAGGGATCATAATGGTTCACTTATGAACTGGAAGACATGATGTCAGTCATGAGGTATTGGGATCGATCAAATTCCATGCATGGCCGTCGTGCTTTGGAAGCATGACATGAATGTGAAGGTATGATATATGCTTTGGGAAAGCATATGATCGATACTGACTCCCAATGACCAAGATTTAGAAATTTAGTGATCAAACCCTGAAGAAGATAGTCTAAAATTGATCTTAATCTTCAGGATGATCATGGGTCTTCAAGTATGCATGATGTATAGGTATTAGAAATAGCTGAGGGTGATGTGATCATAAACGATTGTATAACCATGACGCTTCCATTCCGAGGGAGTGATGAAACAGGTCTGGATTTTAGTGACTCCTCTCAGTAGAGAAGCAATCTGATCTTGGTCCAAGTGTTGTACATTGATATGAATGTGATTCAGATGCAATGAGAAGATTAGATTTGCGGTCTTGATTTAATCAAGCATATGTGGGAGGTCCGTAAGATCTAGATTTGAGATGAGATCTCAACATCTAAGTCACTATAAGTGGAACAATACAATTGCCCTGTCCTTATCTCGAAGTATCTGCGGAGAAAGCACATTATTCTTGAAGTGGTTCAAGAATAATTCATTTGATGAATTACATATCCAAGCAAGAAGGACTTGATGATTAAATGAGATTCAATTATCAAGCATAATATGAATGAGATTTATATTGTGAGAATAATTATCCAAGATAATTGAATGGGATTTAATTATCAAGGATTAGAGAATGTGGATAATACTATCCATAATATTTGTGTATTATAAATATGATTTATAATACACATATATTGAAGAGAAAGAATTTTGTAAATAGCATTGGTTAATTATTAATGTGGATTGGATTCACATTAATTAATTAATTGGAAATTCAATTAACAAATTAGTTTGGGTTGTGAATGTGATTCACATATTTTCAACGGCATGATGGAAATATTCACAAATTAATTTAGAATTAATTTGGTGGATTATTTTGTGATAATGGTTATTACAAAAATTAATTAAAAGATAATGGATAAAATAAATAGGAGATAAAAATCACCCAAAAATTAGGGTGGCGTCAACCATGCGTGACACCCCCTATTTTGGGGGGATTTATTTTTCTCCTCATTTCTTTTATCTTATTATCTCTTGATAATTAATTTATGTTAAATTAAATTATGTTGATAATGTTGCAACAAATATTTAATTTAAATATAAATTAATGTTGTTGGTTTTTAGCCAACAACAATCATGACCATTGATTAATACATAGATTACCGTGGTCGTTGGATCTATGTGTCCCATGGATTGAGATCCATTGGATCCTAAACTAATATAAAAGAAGGGCTTACCTAGCCTTTCAAGGTACCTGATTTTAGAGTTGTAGAAGTCTACTACTCTCTCTCTCATTCTCGCCCTCTCTCTTTCTCTTCTCCAAGAAGTGGTCGTCCACTTTGTGTTGAGAAGGAGAGTCTTTCTCGCCTTCGCCTTCGACGACTCGAGTATCTCCTTTCTTCTTTGGGGTTTCTTTATCTAAAGGAAGATGACGGATTTTGTTTGACGAAATCAGGGGATTCATTGCTTGGATCTTCATCAAGGATTGCGGGAGGAACACGTCTCATCATCGCACCCGCAAGTGCGTTCTTCGTGGATTGGACTCAAGACAGGTGGATCTCTTATTTGGAATCTCCCGATTAGAACCACACTCCAAGAGATATTCCTTACACTTTGTGGTTTGATGAAACAATCCGAGAAATGTTCTTGTGATCATGTGGTTTCAGATTAAAAATTTTAATTTCCGCCGCATCAAGCGACTAGTGCGACTAGTTGCCCCGATCGCATATGATGCGATCAACACGCTTCCGTGATGCGCTTAAGGATTCTCAATATCCTTCACTATACACCAGCAAGCTAGTGTGCATACAAGGGCATAATAGTAATACGATCTCTCAAAGGGATCATACATGTTCATTTACTGAACCGGAAGACATGGGCTCACTCATGAGATATTGGGATTGAATTTCATGCATGGTCATCTTGCATTGGGAGCTTGACTGGATTTATAGGTTTGATATATGTTTTATAAAAGTACATGATCAATACATGGCAATTATATATGCTTTTGGAAAGTATATGATTGATAAGAAATACCAATGATCAAATGATAAACTCAATGATAAAACCCTGAAGAAGATAGTCTAAATTGATCTAAAACTTTGGGTCTATTCTAGGTCTTCAAATATGCAGGATGTATAGGGATTAGGAATACCTATGGGTGATGTGATCATAAATGATTGTATAACCATGATGCTTCTATTCCGTGGGAGTGATGAAAAAGGTTTGGATTATATAAGAATTTCCCTATCCTTATTTTCATGTATCTACAAAGAAAGCACACTATTCTTAAAAGAATTCAAGAATAAATCCATTGATGAATATTATCCAAGCATTGAGAAATGGATTACTAAATGTGAAATTTATCATGAATAGTATAAACTTGATTCATATTATTTATATGCATGAGAATGATGATACAAGATATTTAAATGTGATTTAATTATTATGGATATGAATAATGTAGATTGCACTATCCATATCAATCATATATATTATAAATATGATTTATAATATATAAGAGAGAGCTATTTTTAACAACATTTACAATTTAAATGTTTATATGAATTGGATACACATTGGATAATTAATTGAAAATGTAATTTACATTTTATTTTGGACGTGTGAATATGATTCATATTCTCCAATGGCATGATTGAAATGCTCAAAAATAATTATGAATTATTTATGTGAATAAATTTGCAACAAATGTGGTTGCAAATTATGAAGAAATTCATGGGATCCATGATACCATGAAATAGGAGAAGGAGCTACCTTCCAATTAAGGAGGGTGGACAACCACCCTAGCCTTTTAGGCGTAGGGTCGTCCACCCCTTTTTGGAAGGAGATTTCCTCCTTCCTATTTCTCCAACCATGAGTGACTTGGATAAATTGAAATATGTTGATTACAATCAAATATATTTAATTTAATTTAAATTAATTGTTGTTGCTACTATTTTTGTAACAAAATCATGACCATTGAAAGAAACACAAATCAATATCAACCATTGGATATGTATTGTCTATGGATTGAGATCCATGGACTGCCATAATATTATAAAATAAGAGCCGACCCTAACCCTTCATTTTAGACAACATAATAGCAAACTCTCTCTCTCTCTCTCTCTCATTCTCTACACACGTCCCCTCTCTCTCTCTCTCATCATAGTGGTCATCGACTCCAAACCCTAAAGAGGATCGTTGTCGTCACCATGTCGTTGTGTCACCGCTTTGATCGCTCGTGGATCTTTGTCTACTTCGATGAACCTCACTCATGAAGAATACATAATATCTCATTAGACAAGATCAGGAGATTCGTAGCTTGGATTATCAACTTGGATTGAGAGGATCATGCATTTGGTCAACACGCTCGTAAGCATCGCATCCGTTGGATCGAACTTGAAATAAGGTATCTCTCACTTTAGAGACATGATCACAATCATGATTCAAGATGTATTCTTATATCTCCTTTGTGATTTAGATGAAATGATCTAAGAAGTGTTCTTGGATCATGTGGTTTTGACGCTTTGAATTTTTTAAATTATGCTGCATCGAGCGACTAGTGCGACTAGTCGCTCCCGATCGCATACGATGCGATTTTCATGCTTTCATCATGTGATTAAGATTTTTCCCATAACCTTATAGTGGTATCAAAGCCTTTGTCTAGGTCTTGGATATGATATGAAATCCTAGGTGATCAAGATTCATGTTTCAGATACATGAGAATCATTATTTTTTACATTGGATGCAAGATTCAAATTGGTTTTTTTGCTAAAATAAAAACCTAATATTTGTGCACTATTTGGATTTTGTTTTTTATTATGAAAATGTATTTAGAATTTATAAATATGTCCCAAAAATAGTAAGCTAATATTTGTGCCAAAAGTGCATGAAAAAGATTTGAATAGTTCGTGCCATGAAAATGATTTTTGTATCTATACATGGATTTGTAAGAAAAATATTTTTTCTTACAATTTTTCCATCAATAAATATGATATAAACACTTTAATTAAAGTAGATAATCAAACCAGCAAGCTACTCAGATTTATTTCGCGCGATTCTAACTCCGTTTGCCCTAAATATTTTATATTTAGTGGAGATGGGTTGGTAGATGATTAGATCATCAAATCTCTTTACTTAATATTTTTATAATTCAATAGAAATCATGAAAATTATGATTTTCCCTTGATTACTTATGATTTCTAATAATTATAAAAATAAGTGACTATTCATCATTGGCCATTGAATGTATGTTTCATGAAAACCGTAGTTTATCCTACAATAGTTGTAGGTCAATCTTTACATGCAAAACATTGTTACTTGAATAGGATTGCAGATTTTTTACCAAATATACTTATAATATTAATCAATTTTTTTGTTAATTATTATATGCTATAACTTCAATTGGAAGATCAAATATCATCTCAAATACAAAATGATCAAATCGCATTATCCTGACCTGAGGATGATATGATTTCTATTTGGGGATCGTTGGGGTAGCAGGTAGCTCCAGGACCAGTGTGTCCCACATCCTGTGCGTACTGGCCATGACAACGGGTAAGGAAGGCATAATGCTTGAAAATATCTTTTTTGTATTTCTCTAATTATTAAAATTTGAATAATACATATTTTATGATTATACCATCCTTCAAGTAACAATCAAGATTGTTTATTGGTTGACTGATTGGAATGATAATTGATATAATATGATTAAATGAATTAGATCCAATAAAAATAAACATTTTATTATGAATAGAGTTGTAATTCCCATGGAAGAATTAATTACGTGAACATGATTCATACTGACTAATTAAATTTTGAGCATGATCTGGATGATCATATAAATGGCATACATGGTCTCCCATCAAGATGAAGGGTTCTATCACTGTGGATTGTATGTATGAGATGCATGCGCGAAGTGACAGCTCCTGCATACAAGCGCACATGGATCATGATCTTTGCTTCTCGAAAGAGTTAGTTCGTATGCATAGTGACCCCAATATCAGTTTCTCATATTATTGGGGTGATATTGGATTGCACATATCAAGTTCTATTTCTGTGTACAATTGGATCATTTAATGATGGGTCAAAATCACCTTAGGAGTGGTGGGCCCAGGTGTTAAAAACTGAATTGGAAAATGCAAGTTGGACTTGTAAGGCGGAATGAGTTCCCGCTTCTTTTTATCTGAGTTACAATTTTTCATATTATTGGGATGTAACAAAGGCAAGAAAGGACATCCCAGATCTTGCTTGAGATATAATGGTAAATACGACTCTTACTTTGAAAGTGAATAAGGGAATGAACTTTTAGAGTTGACAAGGCAAGATAACTTTGATATAAAATCCTTAATTAAAGTTAAATACGTATTTATATAAATAATCTTATTTCAGATAACCTGCATTAAACCCACTCAAAATTACACTCAATAATAACCAGTAAAATATCATGAATTAGATCCATGATCAAGATATTATACTTGCAGTTGGACACATAATGTATATGGTTGCAATGTGCAAGTTTCCACATAATAATGAGGAATGACGATTAAATAGACAATAAGACAACAACCTTGGGTTTGTATGTTTCTATAGTCTTGATCTCTCATCCAATGTGCTTTGGAAGTATCTTGTCGATGGTGATCGTAATTATCGAAAATAATTATAAATTCTAAGAAGATTTTTGGCAGACATACGTGCTCTCAACATTTTATTATGGATGACATGGTTTACTGCATTATGAAGAATGGTGACTCGATAAGAAATGTACTCAAAATGTTTGAGTACCTACCTAGACCAAAGTGTTTAAGAGTTAAGATGGTTGTAGATATGATGAGTGTCATCATTTTCTATATATACTCTAGTCTTTCATGAAGCTTCATAATATGCATATTGTATGAATTGAATGAAGCATATATAAATATTGAAATGCTCTTATATTGAAATGTTTTGAGTTCAACATAAGAGATCCTTTATCTTAAACAACGGTTGTTTATATATGAAGGAAGCCTAATGAAAGCATGGGTATGGCTCATGTAAGAAGAAAATTCAAAGAGTTGATTCTACTTTTGTGGGTTCCACACATATGACATCCAAAGAGTTGGGTGAATGTCAATACTGCAACAATATGATGTATAGATAGTATGACTATCTAAACTATCTAAGATCCTTAGAGAAGGATCCCGATAGTGCATCAGAATATTATACATCTACATATAATCATTGAGATTTACTTGTTTATTAGATTAGATCAAAGTCTAATAATTGCATCTCACTCTTCTAATAACATTTGCAATTTGTTGCATATGTTTTAGAAGACTAGAAAATTGGATATCAAGGTTTAATAGTCATCCACATGGATGTTGATGCAATTGATGCAATAATCTCCACTGGATAGATAGACTACATTTTTTTACTGTAAACCCTTAGTTTTAGAGAATGTCTCTATGACCTATATATTAGAATACATTCATTGTTTATTTATAGATGTTGGAAATAAACATGCATTCTAGAATAAACCTATCATGAAGAATTATGATGGATATATTACAATTAGTAATTTGATATCAAGAGGACTCTACTAAATTAGAAAAGTAATGAATGATTTGTTAACATTTCTAAATACTGAAAAATTAAACCTTAAAAGATCAATAGAAGGATGCGATCATTTCACAATGATTAGGCATCATGCCTTGAACATATGTCTATTGATGAGATAAATAGACTAGTTGGAGATGAAACTTTTGATTGGATGAAATTTCAAATCTTACATACTTGTAAATATTGTATTCAAAGCAAAAAAAGTCCAATACACCCTTCTATGGGAATGACGTAAGATGCATATGTATTCAAGTTCTCATACATATTAATGTATGTGGATCATCTATATCATATTAAACATTAATGATATGCGATATCTATTAATGATTTTCGTGATATAGGATTTCTCTCCTTCACCTTAGAAACCCTTGAAATCTTCAAAGATTTCACAAATTTGGTTGAAAACCAAAGTTAGGAGGAGGATGAATTTGATCTAATCAAGGTATCAAGTACTTATTAGATGAATTCAAGTAATACCCTATGGAGAAAGAAATGTCATCTAATAGGAACTTGCTATTGGATCATGTGTGATAATTTTATCCCACTCCTAATATACATCAACTCAATAGAGTTGTAGGACGATGCAATTGGATCATTTGTGACATGATTTGATCAATAATCAATCTTAGCTTAATTACCTCTTTGTTTCCAGGTATATATAGTAGACGAAACAATATATACCCTTAATAAGATTTTCATGCAAATATATTCCTAAAAACCCTCATAAGATATGGTCTGGAACCTAGCCTAGTGTTGGACACTTGAGGATTTTGGGTTGCTTGGTCCATAACCCTGTCATGGATACAAGTAAGCTGGTATCTTGTACCATATAATTAAGCTTCAATAGGAATATAAAGGATGGTTATCAGAACCTACTTTATGACATTGAGATTCTTAAAAAGATTTCATGTCTAAGTATATGATTCTTAGAGGATGACTCTCTTGAGAATCAAGATGAAAATGAAGTTAAGGATCTCATTGAATCTTGAGAAGGTAGAGAGGCTCCTAAAATCAGAAACCAAAAAGTACAATTAAAGGTAAACTACTCATACCTCTTCAAATTAGTTTGAGGGTGGTAAAATCACCTAAAGGATATGAATTCCATGTTTCATTGAAGTATTACAATGATCTGACTTTATGTGATAAAGCTTCTGAGGATCATGACATGGAAAGATGGATGCTAGCAATAAAATCTAATGTAGACTTCATATACAAGTGTTGTATATGGACCCTCGAGGATCCACCAATAAGGGTCAGACATGTTAGGTGTAAATAGATCTTCATGAGAAAAAGGGAACCAGATGAGAAGGTAGAGACCTTCAAAGTATGGTTTGTATCCACAAGATACACACGAAGAGAAGACATTGCTTGCGATGAGACTTGCTCTTCAGTGTCCATGCTTAAACCCATCATAATATTGTTAACTATAGCTACACAACTTGATTATGACATCTATAAGATAGAAGTCAATATTGCATTCCTTTATGCATTCCTCACTGAGGATATTCATATGAAGTTGCCCCATGGCTTCATGGACGAGGGATGCGGAGTGTGCAAGGAACTCCATCTATGAACTCAAATAAGATTCTTAAAGTTGGAACACCAGATTTAATGAAGTTATAAAGGTTATGATTTGATATAGAAATAGAATCTTGATGAATAATGCTAAATATGGATTAAGTCCTAATTATTAAGAATGGTATAAAGATGAGAATACATTTTGTTATAATCTGGTCATTCCATATCTTGAGATATGATCTCAAGGATGCCTCTTAGATCTTAGTTCTGAAGTTGTTCAGAAACAAAGATAAGAGGGCATTGGAACCATCACATTAGTGATACACCTTGGGCATGTTCCATTTTTGCAAAACCCCAAGGAAGTCTTCATCCACTTAAGATATTGTATTAACCTATCTAAAGGTATAGCATCTGAAGGAGTTGAGGAAGTGAATGTTAAAATTGCTTTCCCTTGTGCATCAATTACTAGAAGCCTTGTGTGTACCAGATGTGTACAAAAGTCATATGCATGCCATGTAGTGGGAGTAGTAAGCTGTTACTAATCCTACTATGAAGATAAAACACTTGATTTTAGTAATAACAATATCTTCAAAGAGGACAATACTTTTGAGATAGTTATCTCAATGTATTATCATTAAGAACTTAAGATTTTATAGATAATGAATTGTAGGTTTAATACATGCTTTTGGAAAGTCTTACAAGAATAATAAAAATTACATACTGTTTATAATGATTACTGAATTATAGTGTTAAAAATACTATAATTGCTTTAACAAAATTGAGTATTGGTTGCATAAGATTCAACATTCGCATTAGATAAGAGCATTATTACTAGGAGATATGAAAGTGCCATAAAAGGACATGGCATAGTCTCTCGGGAATAGAGTGAATAGTCAGCTTACTAAGATAATTTTATAAATAGACTATGATTGTCACATGACGTGGATTTAAATACTATGCCATTTATGGCTCTTTGGTCTAGTTGGAGATTGTTGGACATGCGAGACCACATCAAGCCGTTATGCAATAAATGTTATTGCAAATCATTCCCTAATCTGAAATGAAGAATAACTAATCTATATAATAGGTCCCTTAGTACAATTAGGGTTATGTACCATGGCCATCTTAATGATGATACATATGTTGATTTAAATGTTGAATCATAGAGTCTTGTACTTGGATGATATCTAAAGAGTTCGATTGAGGACTCATCAAGCACCATCACGTGATTATTAATGGAGGATCTCCAGCCTGAGAAGGAGATGCATGTCCTCTACATAGGAATAGAGATTCAGAGGCGTTAGATAAGTTAAGTCAATGAGCTGACTTAACGAGATCGAGATAACCAAGATCGATGTTGCATTATGTCATGATATACGCATGCATACTTTGACAGGAGATAGATGTGATACTATATGTTTGAGTGTGTACAATTGGTAGATCGGTAGGTTGATGATATAATCAAGGTCTATACACCGGTGAGTTGGCGTGCATAAAAGGGCATATGAGTAATATGACCTCTCAAAGGGATCATACATGTTCATTTATTGAACCGGAAGACATGATGTCACTCTGAGATATTTGGGATGGAACTCCATGCATGGTTGTCTCACTTTGGAAGCCCTTGAATGAATTTGTAGGTTTAATACATGCTTTTGGAAAGTATATAATCAATACCTTGGTATGATATATTCTTTTGGAAAGTATATGATCGATACTAAATCCCAATGATTAAATGAGAAATTTAATGATAAAACCCTAAAGAGTACAGTCTAAATTGATCTAAAACTTCGGGTTTATTCTAGGTCTTCTAGTGTGCAGGAGGCACATGTATTAGGAATACCTTAGGATGATGTGATCATAAACAATTGTATAACCATGACGCTTCCATTCGGATGGAGTGACGAAATGGATCTAAATTTTAGTGACTCCTCTCAATAGAGTAGTAATCTAATCTTGGTCCAAATGTTGGATAGTGATCCGATTGTGTTTCAGATGCAATGAGAAGGTTAGATTTACAACTTCGATTTAATCAAAGAGGTCCCCTTGATCTGCATTTGAGATGTGATCTTAATATCCAAGTAACTATATGTGGAACGTATAATCCAATGTCCTTATCTCCAAGTATTCGCAGAGAAAGTGCATTATTCATAACGAATTCAAGAATATTTCCATTGATAAATGTGTATATGAGCGTTAAGAAGTAGATAATTAAATGATTTAGTTATCATGAATAATATGAATCTGATCAATATTGTTTAGATGCATGAGAATGATGATCCAAGATAATTAAGTGTCATTTAGTTATCATGGATATGAATAATGTGGATAGCAATATCCATATTAATCATGTATATTATAAATATGCATTACAATATATAAGTGATAACTATTTGTAAATAACAATTACAATTTAAACGTTGATGTGAATTGAATTCATATTGGAGAATACATTAAAAATGTAATTTACATTTTATTTTGTTGTGTAAATATGATTCATATTTTCCAATGACATGATTGCAATGTTCACAAAATAATTATGAATTATTTATATGAAAAATTTACAACAAATATTGTTGCAAATTATGGAGAAACTTATGGGATCCATGATTCCACGAAATAGGAGAAGGAACCACCTTCCATGTAAGGAGGGTGGACGACCACCTTAGTCCGATTTGGATTAGGGCCATCCACCGCCATCATGGAAGGAGGCTTGCCTCCTTCCTATTTCTCCAAGGATTATTGATTTGGTTAAATTGATATATATATATATATATATATTTTTATTTATTTATTTAATTTAATGTAAAGTAATTATTGTTACAAATATTTTTGCAACAAAATCATGCTCATTAAAAGAAACACATATCAATCTTAAATATTTTTGCAACAATTATCGCGAATATCATTCCCTGATTGGAAATGAAGAATGATTAGTTTGCATAACAAGTCCCTTAATACAATTAGGTTTATGTAACATGGCTATCTTAATGATCATACAGTTGTTGATTCAATTATTGAATAAGAGGTTGGTCCTTGGATGAATATCTAAAGAGTTAGACTGAGGAGTCATCAAGAACTGTCAAATGATTATTAAGAGATGATCTCTAGCCTGAGATGGAGATGACAATCCATTCTCTAAAGGCTTATATCTAACCGACCTCTTGATGTAGGTCCTCTACATAGGATTAGATATTCAGATGTATTAGATAAGTTAGGTCAAAGAGTTGACTTAACGAGATCAAGATAACCAAAGACCTATATCGTATGTTTTAACGATATTGGCAAGCATCCTCTGATCAGAGACATATGTGTTACTATAAGTTTGAGTATGTACATTTGGCTGACCAATAGGTTGATGACCTAATCAAGGTCTATACAATGGTGTGCTGGTGTGCATACAAGGGCATAAGAGAAATACAATATCTCAAAGGGATCATAAAGGTTCATTTACTTAATTGGAAGACGTAAGCCCACTTATGAGATATTGGGAAGAATCAAATTCCGTGCACAGTAGTCTCGCTTTGGATTCTTGATTGAATTTGTAGGTTTGATATATACTTTTGGAATGTATATGATCAACATTTGGGTATGATATATGCTTTTGGAAAGTATATGATCGATACCAACTCCCAATTGTCAAATGAAAAACTTGACGATAAAACCCTGATGAAGTCAGTCTAAATATATCTAAAACTTCAGGTTTATTCTAGGTTTTCTAGTATGCATGATGTACAGGTATTAGGAATACATGAGGGTGATGTAATCATAAACGATTGTATTACCATGACTCTTCCAATTTCTAGGGAGTGATGAAATGGTTTTGGATTTTAGTGACTCGTCTCAATAGAGAAGAAATATGGTCTTGGTCCAAATGTTGGACAGGGATCTGAATGTGATTCAGATGCAATGAAAAGATTAGATTTATGGTTTTCATTTCATCAAACATCCGTGGGAGGTTCGCAAGATCTGGATTTTTAAATATGATCTCAATATCCAAGCCACTATGCATGGAACGTACAATCGCTCTATCCTTATCTCCAAGTATCTGCGAAGAAAGTGCATTATCCTTGAAAGAGTTCAAGGATAATTTCACAGTTGATATATGTATCCAAGCATTGAGAAAATTGATAACAAAATGTGATTTAAGTATCATGAATAATATGAATTTGATTCATTTTACAAGGAGAGTTATCTAAGATAATCAAATGTGATTTAATTATCAAAGATGTGAATGATGTGAATATGATTCATATTATTTGGGCACATGAGAATAGAGATCCAAGATGATTAAATGTGATTTAATTATCATGGATATGAATAATGTAGATAGACCTCTCCATATTAATCATATATAATATAAATGTGATTTATAATCTAGAAGAGAGAGCTATTTGCAAATAACATTTACTATTTAAATGTTGATGTGAATTGGATTCACATTGGACAACTAATTAAAAATGTAATTTACATTTTATTTTGGGATGAGAATATGATTCAAAAATTTCAAAAGACATGATTACAATGTTCACAAAATTATTATGAATTATTTTTGTGGAATTATTTATAACAAGTGTTGTTGTAAATATTGGTGATTTTCATGAGATAGTATAATTTCATGAGATTACAAGGAGATTGCCACCTTCCATCTTCAGATTGTGGATGGCCACAAACTCCTATTGGGAGAAGGTGGTCGTCCCCCCTCTTTATAGAAGGAGGCTGGCCTCCTTCTTGTTATCTCCATACTTGATTGACTTATTTTTTTAATTAATTTATATTGATTTACTAATATATATTTAATTACATTAAATGAATTGTTGTTGTATTTTTACAACAAAATCATGGCCATTGAAAGAAAGACTACTCAATCTCATCCATTAAAATTGTGTGTACATGGATTGGGATCCATGGACTCCCAAAATACTATATAAGAAGAGGCATCCCTCGCTCTTCAAGTTACGAGAACAACAACAAGAGAACAACAACATATGCTCTCTCTCTATCATTCTCTACGTGCCAAGTCTCTCTCTCTCTCTATCTCATTGTGGTCGTCTACATGGAGCCCTAAAGAGAGTCGTCATCGCCACAACATCGTCGATATGTTGCCCGATAATTTGATCATGGATCTCCATCTCCTTCGGTGCACCTCACTCGTGACGAAGACATCGGATCTTGCGTGACAAGATCAAGAGATTCGTTGCTTGGATCACCAACATGGATTGCGAGGAGCACGTATTTCATCAACGTGCTTGCTAGCGTCTCCTACGTCGGATCGGATTTGAGACATGAGGTCTCTTCATTTAGAGACTCGATCGCAAACACTCTTCAAGAGGTAAACCTAATACTTGTTTGTGGTATAGATGAAATGATATAAAAACTATTCTTGGATCATGTGGTTTCATCGTTTGAAAATTTTTAAATTCCGCTGCTTCGAGCGACTAGTGAGACTAGTCGCTCCCGATCGCATATGATGTGATCCACATTCTTCTGTGATGGACTTAAGTATTTTTCCATATCCTTCAAGTGGTATTAGAGCCATAGGTAGGATGTTTTGAATACGATTCATAAACCTTGGACGACAATGGCACTTTAGGGTTGGTGACTTTTATCACACTTTGTTCATGTAGTCCTATTTTGTGTGATTGTTTAACCCTGCTTAAATGTTTTTAAACATGAAATTATCACTTGTATTATGTTTCCAATGAAATAAGGAAACCATGGGACATGAGTTTGAATGATTTGGAATCTGTTTGCTCAAGTTATGATCTTTTTAACGAACATGTATCCACTATTTCGGGTATGTCGAATCTTGATTAAGGTTTTAAAACGTCTAGAAATGCGTGACATTCACTTGGATTCTGTTATAAATCAAATTACAAAACTTTGGAGACTTATTTTTCATGATTTGTATTTAAATTGATTGAGGTATGCTAATTTTAGTAAGTGAGGTCATTGCTGAAAATTACATTCCTAATCAAGAATCTTGTAATTGTCATTTAATCAATTAGTGAAATTAATTATTAATTTCCTGAAATAATTATTGATAAATATTTGATTATTATTTCTTTAAATGACATTGTGATAACCAAATATGATAATATAATTTATCTTGATCACATATTGGTTACAACAATTCCAATAAAAAAGTTGCATGAATAGGATTGGGAATTTGTTTAGCAAATTACCGTATAATATCATCAAAAGGATTTTGATTAATATTATATGTGTTATAACTTCAGTTGAAATAACTATTATCATCTCAAATACAAAATGATCAAAGTCATATTATCCTGACCTGAGGCAGAGATGGTATCTAATCGAGGAGCATTGGGCTAATAGATTTTTCTGTGAGTGGTCTGTCCCAATCCTATCAGTATTAGCCATGATAGAAGGTAAATAAAGGATAATGCTTGAAGCGATAATGATATATTTTTCTAATTATTAAAATTTGAATAATACATATTTGAGATATAACATATTTCAAGTAATAATAAAGAATGTTTTTTGGATATTAATTGGATCATTAATTTAATATAATTAGATTAATTGGAATCCAATTAAAATTAAAAAATTCTATTATGAATAGAGTTGTATTTCCCTTGGAAGAATTTATTGTAATGAATATGAATTATATTGATAATTAGAATTTTAACATAATATGGAGGATCACATAAGTGACATACATGGTCTTCCATCAAGGAAAAGGGTTCTGTCGCTAGGGATTGTATGTAGGAGACACATGTCTGAAGTGACAGCTCCTGCATACAAGCGCATCGGGATCGGGCTCTTTGATTCTCGAAAGAGTAAGGTCATATGTGTAGTGATCCCAATATCAGGTCGTCATATTATTGGGGCGATATTGGATTGCGCATAGTGAGTGTTATTCCTGTTGACAGTTGGTTCAATTAGCGACAGGTCAACATCACCTTTTGTGTGGGCTCGGGCGTTAAAGATCGAATTGGGAATGTAAGTTGGACTTACAAGGTGGAATGTATTCCTGCTTCTTTTTATCCGAGTTGCAGGTTCTCATATTATTGGGATGTACAATAATAAGAAAGGAGAACCTAGATATTGCTTGAGATATAATGGTAAGTAATCTCTTACATTGAAAGTGATTAATGGAATTAAATTTCAATGTTGACAAGGCAAGACAACTTTGATATATAAATGCATAAGTCCAAGTAAAAAATATATATTTATGCAAATTCCTTATTTTAGACAATCTTCATTAAACCCATTCAATACAATACTCAATAGTAACCAGTAAATTCTCATGAATTGTATCATGGTCAAGATATTGTACTTGAAGTTGGAAACATATTGTATGTGGTTGCAATGTGCAAGTTTCCTCATAATAATGAGGAATGACAGTTAAATAAACAATATGAAAACAACCTAGGGTTTGTGTGTCTCCAAAGTCTTGATCTCTCATCGAGTGTGTTTTGGAAGTATCATGTTGATGATCATTGTAATTGTCAATGATCAGTATAGAATTCAAGAAGATGTTCTAGCGTACATATGTTCTCCCAACATTTAATCATAAATGACATGTTCACCGCATTATGCACAATGATAGCCCGATAAGAGATGATGTACTCAAAATGTTTGAGTACCTACCTGAACTAAAATCTTTTAGAGTTTAGATGGATGTAGATATGATAATTGTCACCATTCAATTGTCTACACTCAAGTCATCCATGAAGCTTCAGAATATTCATATTGTATGAGTTGAAATAAGCATATATAAATGTTGAAAAACTCTTACATTGAATTCTTACGAGTTCGACGTAATATATCCTTAGTCTTGAGCAATGGTTGCTTATATATGAAGGGGGTGCAATGGAAGCATGGGTCTGACCCAAGCACGAAGAAAAGTCAAGGAGTTGATTGTACTTCTGTACCTTCCACATGACATCCAAAGAGTTGGATAAATGACAATACTGCAATAAGTCGATGCACTGATAATGTGACTGTCTAGACTATCCAGGATCCTTAGAGATGGACTCGAATAGTATATCAGAATAATCTACATTTGATCATTGAAATAAATTTTTTATTAGATAAGATTAAAGTCGAATAATGTATCTCTTTCTTCTGATGATATTTGCAATTGGTTGCATATGCCTTAGAAGACAGCAAAATTTGATCTTAAGGTTTTGATAGTCATCCACATAGATATTGATGCAATTGCTGCAACAATCTCTATTGGATAAATAGACTTCATAATTTAAGTGGGAGAGCCTTTAGTCTTAGAGAATGTCTCTATGACCTAGATATTAGAATACACTCATTGTTTATTTCTAAATGTTGAAAACAGACATGAATTTTGGAATAGACCTATCATAAAGAGTTATCATGGATATATTTCAGATAGTAATCTGACATCTGGAGGACTTTGCTAAATTATAATATTAATGAATGGTTCATTAACTTTTCTAATACTGAAAATTTAGAACCATAAAAGATTAATAGGAGGATAAATATTATTTGACAATGATATGACATCAAGCCTTGGACATATGTCTATTGATGAGATCAATAGACTAGTAAGAGATAAAACTTTAGAATGTCTAAAATTTCAAATCTTACATGCTTGTGAATATTGTATTCAAAGTAAAAATTATCCAATGCACCCTTCTCTGGGAATGGTGTAAGATGTCAAGGTATTCATGATTTCATACATATTAATGTATGTGGATCATCAAATCACAATAAATATTAATGATATGTGATATCTATTGATGACTATCTATGATATGAGATTTCCTCCCTTCATCTTAGAAGCCTTTGAAATGCTCAAATATTTGACTTTTTGGTTTAGAACCAAAGTTTGAAGGAAGATGGAATGAATTTGTTCTAACCTAGGTAACATGTACCTATTAGATGAGATCAAGGAATACATTATGAAGATTTGAATATCATTCCTATCTCACTCCTCCTTATACACCTAAACTCAATAGGTTGTAGGGAGATGCAATTGGATCATGTGTGACATGAATTGATCAATGATTTATCTTAGCATAATTATCTCTTAGTTTCCATTTGTGTGTGTGTCTATATATATGTATGTATGTATATAAGTAGTAGATACTACATTATATATCATTAATAAGATTCCATGTAGATATAAACCTGAAAACCCTCGTAAGCTATGTTTTGGAACCTAGCCTAGTGTTGGATACGTGAGGATTTAGGGTTGCTTGGTCCATAAATATGTCATGGATTCAAGTAAGCTAGAATATAGCACCATATAGTGTTACTTCATTAGGAAAATGAATGATGGTAATGTATACTACTGAAGAGGATTTTGCGAGGGTCTAGAAATCTCACAAGGCGAGAAATCTAGTTGATGTGTTGACCGCTCGCAAAACTCAACTTCAAACAACAATTAACCCACAATTATAATTAAGCAATAAAAAACAAATGTGGAGTTCAAATTTATTATAACTCTACAACCAATATGTATATAGGTCAAAGTATGTAGAGGTCGAACATAAGGAACAAGGAGGATAGATCAGGCAAAAATGCTAAAAAAATATTATGAAGTATGTATCTATATGTACTTTTTATTTGTAGGTTTTTAATTTTCAATTATTTTAAAAATTTTATTTTTTTATATTTTTATTTGGATTTTTAATTTTCTTTTTTTGTATTTTCTTTTTATACTTTTATATTTTATATTTCATTTTTCTTTAAATATATAAAGCTATATATAAGGTATATATATATATATAATAGGCTTTAATTGATATAAATACTAATAAAAATAATCAAACTAAATAAAATAAACTATTTTTAGGTTTTGGATAATTGTTTACTATTTTTATGATTTTTTAGGATTTTTTTTATAATTTTTATAGATTTTTTGAATTTAAAAATACCTTAAATCATGGTTGAAATAAATAGCCGAAATAAAAATGGAGAAGAAAAATATAAAATAGTAGCAAAAATTCTCCAAATTAATTTAATATATAGATAATAATATAGAGAAAAATATGAAACATAAAACACATTTTTTGTAATTTTTTATAATTTTATATAAATTTATAAAGGTTTTGAGGGGTTTTCTATTTTAAATTTTCTTTTATAATTTTTAGTGATTTTTGTTGGGAAGCTAAAAACGCAAAAAATATAATGTATTTTTTTGAATTTTTCAAAATGTGTTTATAATTTTTATGAGTTTTCTAGTAGAAATAGGGACCAAAATAGATGTTCTTCATTTTTTAATAAATATTAAGAACTCCTTAAATTTCAAATTAAAAATCACACATGAAAATAGATGCAATCAGGTGCTTACAAATATTTTTATGTATTTTTGTAATTTAATAGCTATTTGAAATAAATTGAGAGGACAAAAGGAAACTACACTACTAGCAAGAGCATATATGTAAATAGCATAAAGTTCTAGGGCGAAAGTGCAATTTCTATAAAAAAAAGTTACAACATGATTTAAAAGTTTCTAGACCTTTCAGAAATACCCAAAACTATAAGGGCCCTTATGCAAAAATCCAACTCACGTGTATAAACACGTGAGCCACACTAGCTGGGATAAAACGTAATTATTAGAAACTCAGAGATCTTTTTGCCATTTTCACAAAAAAATTATAACTAAATACAAAAGTTCCTGGACTAAAGATAAATATAGAAATGTTTGGGGGCACTCTTGTAAAATTTCACCTCACGTGGTCAAGTCACGTGAGGTAACGTGGCATAGACATAAGTGTAAATATCAAGAGTCTAGAGGCTTCGATGCAAATATTATAAATAGCAGATGAAAGTTTGTGGTCCAATTATTAAATACTAAAATTCCTAGGTAAAAAACTGCAAAATACCCAAGCAAGTGCACAATCGAACGATGAGAGCTGGTTCACTAATACACATGGTAATCATCCGACTATTGATATCACTTCACCTCCAATGTCTGATATTAGATCTCAGATCGAGATCCAACAGTGATGGTTGGGGAAGATCCGATGGTGGTTGGCAAATCTGGGCTTGGGTTCTTTATCCGACGATGAGGATGGGTGGTAGATGAGCTGGGAATAAGGTTCGTCGTAGCGAGCTTCTTCCGGCAATGGCATCCTCGTCTAGCGTTCCCGGTGGCTCCAAAATGACCCAAGATCCTCCTAGCGTGGTCCTCTAGTGGCTGGGAAGCACAAAAAGCACCGGAAAGGGTTGGAATCCCCACCCGAGGTCGGAGAAGAAAACTACCGCCAGGTACCTCTAGCGAAAATCAAAATTGCTCATCAGGTGTGTTTCTCACTCCAGGAACCTACATAAAATGGTTATAGGTCGAGGGAAAATTACCCCAACTCTGTAGCGGGGTGGATAGGTGAGGGGGAAGAGATATGTAGGTTCGTCAGAGCAGAGCTCCGACAATCAATGACGAGGGTAATTAATTGGCTAAAAAGTGAAGGAAAAAGCAGGAAAGACTCCTACGGATATGGATAAGCTAAACGTGCAAGAAAAAATAGAGAAAACATGTACCTCAAATGGCTAGAACGTCATGAGATTGTACCTCGACGTCGGCGAGCGGCGGAGGTGGCTGGAAGCACTCCTTACCATGCCTCACTTCCCTCTCAACATCTGGAGAAGGCTTGTCACACCTTCAATCCAAAGCACACAAAAAGGAGGTGAAGATGGGTCCAAAAGAGGTTCAAACTTGGAAGAGAAGGTCGGATGGGTTTTTGTACAAGGGATTGGGTGGCTCCGAAGATCGAAGGATGTTTGACAAATCATTGATCCAATCCTCGAGGCAAACATTGGGCATGTTAGAGCATTATACGAGGAGAACAAGTCATGCATGAAGCAAGATGGATTGTTGAAAGGTTTGGCCGGGAAAAAATCGAGAAATATGGCAAGAATAGAGGTCCGACAAGGTACAGGGGAAGGGTCAGAGAATTGACCTGAGTCAACTTCAGACCGCACCTGGTTGGTCCACGTGGACCAACCAGTAAAAACCTGGACCAAAAATAACTAAAAAAATTAAAAAAAGTAATAAATGATTTATTAATTTTATGATGTAAAATAAAAAATGTTTATTATGTCATAATAAATTTAATTATGATTTTTATTTATTTTCTAGAGCCTTATTATTACAATTTGGTTTTTAGGGTTATATTATAGGTATATTTATAGTTATCTATGTATTTAATTATTTTATTTTTATATTATTTTAATTCATTATTTTATAAAATTATAAATTTTTAGATACTGAAATATATTTTTATTATATTTTTTGATATAATATATACACTTAATTAATTAGATCTATTTATTATATAGGTATACATATAGGTAGTTCATCTATGTATTTTCTTTAGACATTTTATTTTAGTGATTTCTTTATGTTTTTATTCATGTTTTCATATGTACATATATTAAAAATAGTATTTCCAAATTTTAAAAATATGAAATTATAGAAATAATGAATAATAAATAAAATGATTATTTTAATAAGGTAAACTATACAATAGGGGTCCAAAACCTAACTTTCACACCATAACTCCGAAAAATATAAAACCACCTTAATTAAATAGGTCATTAAAAGTTATATAAAATTAAAGATGATTTTATATATTTTGAGTTTTTATTTGAGAGACATCGGTCTGGAAGTTGGGATTTTGAAAATTATTTAGACTGTATTTTGTACACTGTATATTATTTTTGTATGAAATTAATTTTGTATTTTTCTATATTTTATTATCTAAATCTTTCATGTTCAAAGTTTCTTTATTTGGAGTGTAAAAAAGTGGAACTAAAAGTAGGTCTGAAAATTGAATAAAATAAATGGGAATTTTATTGTATTTTGGCCCTTATCTCCCCCTACTTTATTCCTTGTCGACCTAGTCATCGAGAAGTTTAGGTCTCAGGGTATAGGATTATAAAATATCTATGATATTTTATTCTTTTTCTTTTCTTTATTATGTAATTTTGGCACTAAAAATAGTATTTTATACAATATTTACACAATGATGCTTGAATCCTAAAATGCATGAATTAAGGCTATTTATACGCATTTACTGGGGTTTTTAAGGACAAAATGATAGAATAAAGATGAGGAAATGGAGATTCATTAAATGCCTACTTTATAACCTTGATATTATTAAAAGATTTCATATATGAGAATGTGATTCTTGGAGAATGACTTTCCTGAGAATCAAGACGACAATGAAGTGAAGGAACTTATTGAATCTTGAGAAGATAACGAGGCTCCCGAAATCGAAAACTGAAAGGACTATAAATAAAGAATCAATAATATCTCTTCAAATGAGTTTGAGGATGGTTTCCATGTGTCAGAGAAATCTGACAATGATCGAACTTCATATGATGAAGATTCTAAGGATCTTATCATGGAAAGATGAATGTTATAAATAAAAGTCTAAGGTAGACTTTATATACAAGTGTTGTATGTGGACCCTCGAGGATCAACCTATAAGGGTAAGACCCGTTAGGTGTAAATAGATCTTCAAGAGAAAGAGGGAATCTGATGATAAGGTATAGACCTTCAAAGCACGGATAATATCCATGAGCTACACACCGAAAAGAAGTCATCACTTGCAATGAGACTTGCTCTCCGGTTACCATGCTTAAACCCATCAGAATATTTCTAACTATATATATATAAAACTTGACTTTGGCATTTACAAGATGGAAGTCAATATAGCATTCCTCTTTGAATACATCTATGAGGATATTCACATGAAGTAGCCCCATGGCTTCATGGTTGAGGAAAGCAAAGTGTGCAAGCCAAGGATTCAAATAAGCTTCTTGAAAATTATAAATGTTGTGATTTAGATAGAATCTTGATGAACCGTTTGAAGTTTAGTGGGAGTTCCCTTGTGTTCATCATGTTAAATGTATATAATATCCTAATCATTTGGAATGATGTAAGGTTAATAATAAGTGTTTTATAATATGGTTCTTCCATAGCTTGAGATGAAAGATCTCAAGGACACCTCTTAGATCTTAGTTCTGAAGATGTTTAGAAGCAAAGAGAAGAGGGTATTGGGACTGTCATATTAAGGGGTATACCTTGGACATATTCCATGTTTGGAAAATATCAAGGAAGGCTTCCTTCCCTTAAGATATGGTATTGACCTGTCTAAAGGGATAGCACCTCAAAAAGTTGAGGATGTGAATGCCAAAGCTACATGACCTAGTCATTAGCTATGGAAGCTTTCTGTATGCCAGATGCGTACGAATGCCAGATGTCAGCCATGCTGTGGGAGTAGTAAACTATTACTAATCTTACTACGCCAGATGTGTACGAATTCCAGATAGCGATCTCTAAGTCTTGTGTTCAAGAACTTAAGACTTTATAGATAATGATCTAAAAGATCTTAACTATAGATACCTTAGGAGATAGAGATCTCCGGGAATAAGGGCATTCTGATAAGGATAATATAAGTTACATACTGGTTACAATAATTATTGAGTTATAGTGTCAAAGACACTATAATTGACAAAATTGTATTGGTTGCATAAGATGCAACATTCGCATTGGATGCGAGCACTGAGATATGCAACTATCATAAAAGAACTTGGCATAGTCTCTCCGGAACAGAGTGACTGATCAGCTTACCGAGCTATTTTTATAAATAGCCTATGATTGTCACATGAGGGTGGGTTTAAAGGTTAGCTCATTAATGGCTATTTGGGCTAGCGGGAGATTGTTGGACATGCAAGCCCACAATCAGCCATTATGCAATAAATGTTATTACAAATATCATCCCCTGATCTGAAATGGAGAAGAATTAATTTGCATAATAGGTCCCTTAGTACAATTAGGGTTATGTACCGTGGCCATCATAATGACCATATAGTATTTTATTCAATTGTTGAATAATAGAGGCTATTGCTTGGATGAATATTTAAATAGTTAGATTGAGGACTCATCAAGCACCGCCAAATGATTATTAAGAGATGATCTCTAGCTCGAGAAGGAGATGGCAATCCTTTCTATAAATGTTGATATCTAATCGACTCTTGATACAGGTCCTCTACATAGGAATAGATATTTGAAGGTGTTATATAAGTTAGATCAAAGAGTTGACTTAACAAGATTTAGACAACCGAAGACCTATATCGTATGCTGTCATGATATAGGCATGCATCCTCTGATTGGAGACGAATATGTCGTTATATGTTTGAGTATGTACATTTGGCAGACCAATAGGTTGATGACCTAATCAAGTTCTATAGCGTGCTGGTGTTCATACAAGGTCATATGAGTAATACGATCTCTCAAAGGAATCATACAGGTTAATTTAGTGAACCGGAAGATATGACCTCATTGATGAGATATTTCAAAGAATCAAATTTTGTGCACGGTCGTCTCTCTTTGGAAGCTTGACAAAATTTGTAGGTTTGTGATCAATCTGCATTTCATCATCTTTCTTCATTTATTTTAGCTTAAAATCCCTTATAAAACACATGTATAAAACTAACTCTGTATTCTTACTCATTTGCATCTGTTTGAAATTATTGTATATTTGTATATTATTTTAACCTAAAAAATAAATAAATAAAGGAGAAAAAAGAAATAAAAAAGACTATATATATATATATATGTAATAGATACATGATGACCCAAACCCCGAGAGAAGGTCAAGACTTGACCTTATCGGCCAGGAATAAAGTAGGGGGAGATAAGGTCCTTAATCAGAAAATCCAAAAACAATTGTAAATACTTCTCACTTATTTTGTGTATATCTGTATAAAACTAATACTATTTTATTTGTACATAAATTGACCTCAAATAAAATAATTTTCAAAACAAAAGTTGTAAATAAATATCTTTTCTAAATAATAAAATGTTTGCCAAATAAAATCATGTATATAATAAAAGTAAACCACATCTGGAAAAAGCCCATTAAATGATAATTGAAAGATTATTTCCGGCTACATATAAATTCAAATTGAACCAAACTCACTTCCATTATATTCTAAATTTAATTATCTTTAAAATGGCTATGATTTCATAATTTTTGGAGTTACGATTGAAAAGTCTATTTTCTGGGATGGTTTGTGCAATTTTACCATTTATTTGTACATATTGTATTTGTAAATATCTGTAAATATTTTTTACTAATTATTTAAAATAAAAAAATAACAATTTTAAAAAAAAAACTAATTTCCTTATTTAACCATGTATAGAATGTCATATATGTATATAGAATATGTATATAGTTAATTTTCTTAAATAACTACCACAAAAAAATAAAAAAAATAAACATTATTTTTCAAATTGATAAAGTGACGAAAATACAAAAAATATCATTTTTTGTTAATATTTTTAAACATTAATTGATATTTTTATCTTTGTCTCATTTCGAATTTTTTCTCTTATCTCATATCTTTATTCAAAATTTTAAAAATTCAAACTCCTTTCTCTATCTATATATATGGTCCTCCTCTCTCATTTCAACTTGATCAACCTTTGGTGAGAGTAGCCCAATCTCCTAGAGTTTTCTTGTTGCAGAAGGGTGCCTAGCTTCCGAGCTGCCCGGTGACAGCGAGTCAGCCTTCGTCGAGGCGATCACGGTCTTTTCCGCTCCTAAGGTGATATCCACATTTTGTCTTATTTTTATCTTAAGTTAATCTTAGTTTTACTTCTTGTATTTTTTAATCTACATCAAAGATTCCATCATGATTTTGAGCCACCTTCAACTCTGATTTTTCATCTCATTTTCTCTATCCCTCAATGTCCACGTTCTATCCCCCACGATCTCTCTGCTCCGGCCAAGCACGATGGCTGGAGAACTGGATTCCATTCTTTCATTTTGTCAGATCCCCATTCACATCTTTCTCAATTTTATTTTATTTTATTTCATTTTACTTATTTAATTAAGCAGAGATGAGGTATCGTGCTTAAGTCCTCTTCTATTTCAAAAAATATATAAACAAAAAAATAAATAAACATAGATGTATTTTCTCTCTAACATTTGTTTTGTAGGATAAAATAAAAAATAACAACAAAAAATAAATAAAATAAATAAATAAAAACTTATTAGTGCACACGCCCCTCCATCTTATATGCAGCGCCCACCGCCATCCTCGCCTCCGCCAGTTCACACGCCAGCCGGCCGCCCTGACAACTGTGCCCTCCATGGCACTAGCCCTCCTCCGCGTGTAGCAGAGCACCCATCCAGACCCGCTAGGAGCCTGCATGAGCCCCCTGCTGCCCGAGTGAATTTCCTACCACTACCGACCAACAACACTTCACCGTGGAGCCCCCAATTCCCTATCGGTCCGCTACGTGCCATCCTCTGCCACCCCTACATGGTCGTCTCCATCCAGTCCGTAGGTTGCCATCATGTCCAAGCCCCAGTTGACCATGCTATCGCTGGGGGTGTATGTCACCCCTGTGCTGCTCCTCATCGTTGCAATCCACATCGTCGCTCTCTAGGAAGGACATCAAAACCTCGTGCCAACCGTCACCCATTCACTACTGCAACTGCCCCGGGCCATTGATCTTTGCCCAACAACCAGAGAAGAAGGGATGAGGGACAATGGCCCCACATTTTGATACATTTTTTGGTTGAAGAATGAAAGCACAGTCAAACCCTAATGGGGGTTAAAAAAATTGAAAAATTGCATTTCATCCCTGCAAATTTCCACAATTACAAGAGCTCTCCCGCCGTCCAAACAACACATGCTTTGCATGCCTTAAGTGGGTAAATTGCAACATCTCTTTGAATATTTATTTTTATTATCTTTCATACAAAAATTTTGAACTATTTATGTTTAAGTCCCTATTTTCCAGACAATTTAAATTTGTATGATCTTTTCATTAAAATAATTGTTTTTAGTGCTCTTAAAATTCTAGAAAAAAATATGTAGACTTATGATTTGTGCTTGGTCATTGTACAAAGTTTGCATTGCATTTTATTTCGATTAAATATTATTAAAAAATAAAAAACATGCCATTTTTTCATGTTCTAAATTCAAAAATTATAAAAATTTGAATATTGCTCTAAAAATTCAAAAAAAAATAGATTAGCTTTTTTTTATTGTCTTTTAATTTCTTTCCAAATTTCACGCATTAATTATTTATAAATCCAAAAAATGCAAAATACTCAAAATCTTATAAAATCATAAAAATTATAGAAAAATCCAAAAATAGTGATCTATTCTCTTATGTATAGATATTTGTCTATTTTTAGCATAAAAATATTTGCTAGGAGTTTTGTATGTTTAAATATTTTTAAGTTGCAAATTACTCCAGGCTATGCATTGTTTATCATTTTCGCCACTATTTGATTTTTAAAAAAAATTCAAAAACATCAGAAAATTCTACAAAAATCCCCAAAAATATTGCAAAGCTTTTAAAACCCAAAAATAATTTCTCTGGATTTTTCTGAGCATTTTTGATGTAATTGAAAAGTACCAAAAGAGTGTGATGTGTGTATTTCTTTCCTTGTGCATATTGTTCCTTATCTGAAAATTTTATAAAAGAATAAAAATAAAAAATACTAACAATTTGAAAATTATAAAATAGAAAATAGAAATTAAAAAAAATGAAAATTAAGAAAAGAAAATTTCAACAAAAACCAAGGATAGTTTACATTTGAGATTCTCTTTTCTTTTAATTGATTTTTGTCGATTATTTGAATAACTCTCGGGAATCATAGCCTCGCTAAGTTTGATCATGTCTGCTATATAGGTAAATAAGTAGCAAAAATTTCTCTCGCTTCATTATTCTCTTGTAAATAATTTGTAGCTTGAGAAAAAAATATTTTTTTTTTGTTTGAGACGGGAATTTTGGGGATAATGATGACTTTATATCATTAATAACCCAATCCTTGAAGATTTCTTGCCCAACAATTTGATATATAATTTTGGAAAGTATATGATCAACACCTGAGTATGATATATGCTTTTGGAAAGTATATGATCGATACGAGCTCCTATTAGTCAAATGAGAAACTTAATGATGAAACCTTGAAGGAAGACAGTCTAAATAAATCTAAAAACTTTGGATTTATTCTAGGCCTTCCAGTATACAGGATGAACATGTATTAGGAATACCTGAGGGTAATGTGGTCATAAATGATTGTATAACCATGTCGCTTCTAATCCTAGGGAGTGATGAAATGGGTTTGTATTTTAGTGACTCCTCTTAATAGAGAAGAATGTGGTCTTGGTCTAAATGTTGGACAATGATCTGAATGTGATTTTAGATGCAACAAAAATATTAGATTTATAGTTTTGATTTAATCAAAATCTATGGGAGGTCTGCAAGATCTAATTTTTGAGATATGATCTCAGTATCCAAAGTCGCTATACATGGAACGTACAATAACCTTGTTCTTATCTCCAAGTATCCTTGGAGAAAGCACATTATCCTTGAAAGAGTTCAAGGATAATTTCACTATTGATATATGTATCCGAGCATTGAGAAATTGATATATAAATGTGATTTAATTATCATGAATAATATGAATTCGATCCATATTACCAGGAGAGTTATCTAGGATAAATAAATGTGATTTAATTATCAAAGATGTGAATATGATTCATATAATTTGTGCACATGGGAATAAAGATCCAATTATTAAATGTGATTTAATTATCATGGATATGAATAATGTGGATTGCACTATCCATATTAATCACATATATTATAAATATGATTTATAATATATAAGAGAGAGCTATTTGTAAAAAAACATTTACGATTTAAATGTTGATGTGGATTGGATTCACATTGGGACAATTAATTAAAAATGAAATTTACATTTTATTTTGGGTTGTGAATATGATTCACAAATTTCCAATTGCATGATTGCAATGTTCACAAAATAATTGTGAATTATTTTTGTGGAAATATTGGAGATTTCTGTGGTATAATGTAGTCTCATGAGATTACAAGGAGATTGCCACCTTCCATCTTGAGATAGTGGATGGCCACCAACTCCTATTGGGAAAAGGTGGTCGTCCCTCCCCCCCTTTATAGAAGGAAGTTATCCTCCTTCCTATTATCTCCATGCTAGATTGAATTAATTTTTAAATTAATTTATATTGATTTATCAGTATATACTTAAATTAAATTAAATATTATCTTTTTACAAGAAAATCATGGTCATTGAAAGAAACACAAATGAATCTCATCTATTGGATTTGTGTGCACACGGATTGAGATTCATGGACTCCCAAAATACTATATAAGAAGAGGCACCCCTTGCTCTTCAATTCACAACAACAACAAGAGAACAATAACATATTCCCTCTCTCACATTATCTATATGCCAAGTTTCTCTCTCATTGTGGTCGTCCATCGTGGAGCTCTAGAGAGAGTCTCCATCGTTGTAGCATGTCGATATGTTGTTAGATTGTTCGCTTGTGGATCTCTGTCTCCTCTGGTGCACCTTGCTCCTAAAGAAGATGTAGGATCTCATGTAACGAGATCAAGAGATTCATCACTTGGCTCATCAACATGAATTGTGAGGAGCATGCATTTCCTCAATGCACTCACAAGCATCTCCTCCATCGGATCGGACTTGAGACAAGAGGTCTCTTCGTTTATAGACTTGATCGCAACTACACATCAAGAGATAAACCTAATACATATTAGTGGTTTTGATGAAATCATCCGAGAAGTATTCTTGGATCAAGTGGTTTCATTGTTTGAAAAAATTTTAAATTACGTTGCTTCGAGCAACTAGTCACTCCCGATCGCATACAATGCGATACTCACGCTTTTGTGATGAACTTAAGGATTTTTCCATAGCCTTCACTCTCTCCTTATAGTGGCCATCCACTCTAAACCCTAGAAAGTATTGTCGGCGTCGCCACGCCATTGTGTCGCTGCTTCGGCTGCTCATGGATCTCCATCACCTTCGATGCACATCGCTCATGAAGAAGATGTCGGATCTGGTGAGATGAGATCAGGAGATTTACCATTAGTATTATCAACTTGGATCGCGAGGAGCACGTGTTTCATCAATGCGCTCGCAAGCATCTCCTCCTTTGGATCGGACTTGAGATAGGAGGTCTTTTACTTTAGAGACACGATCGCAACCACACTTCAAGAGGTATTCCTATATATGCTTCATTGTTTAGATGAAATGATCTAAGAAGTTTTCTTGGACCATGTGACTTCATCGCCTACAAATGTGTAAATCTCACAGCCTCGATCGACAAGTGTGACTAGTCGCTCCCGATTGCTATGATGTGATCTTCACGCTTCTATGATGCGCTTAAGGATTTTCCCATAACCTTCAAAACTAAATAAAAATTATTAAAAAATATTTAAATGCCCAAAATATTTGTTTATACAAATTTTATCTATATTATATATTAGAAATACCTCTCAAAACAAATAAAATATTTTGAAGGAACTTGTACTATCATTTTCTTTGTAATTTAAGAGAGACACATCTTCAATTTGTAATAATTGAACACTATGACACTTCAACATTCGAGGTCCATTTCCTAGGTAATTGTTCACTTGGGGGCCTCAGTGTATTTTTCATGGTTTTCCTACCTTTTTTTCTTTTGTTTCTTGTGTTTTGAGTTTTTGGATTTTATTTTTCTTTATTTTGTGTGATTGAGCCTTAGCATAGGATTGCATGACTCAGTAACCTAGGTCCCAAGCTCTAATTATTGCATGCGCATATAGATTATTCGCTTGGACTTAGATCAAATTAATTGTTATTTGCTTAGATCTAAATCTAAGCACCGAGAGATGTTCGATACAACGCTTAGGATCCCATTTGTTAGACACCAACGAAGCTCCAAGACCAGATATTAGAGTCTCCTATCTGAGCATTTAACATATTGTTCTTCATACTAAGAGCAATTCATATACGAGGGTGATTTCATCAGCTTTGCAAATGCATATATCATAGGTTTCAATTCATGTTTATCATCCAGCACGATTAAAACTAAGAAGCAAGGTGAGCACGTCTAACTCATCATCCATCATAGGTTTTATGCTTGCATTGCTTTTCCGATTTGTCCCTTTGATTTTGATCTACATAGGATCCTAAAGGAATTGAACCTCCTTAGGCATTGTGCAAAAAAAAATAACCCAAAAAAGTAATAACCAAAATAAAATTAGAACTGTTAATTTTATTTGACCTTAAAACCAACACAATTGGATTCATTGTTTTGAGAAGAGCAACTCCATTATTGTCAAATGTTGTATTCTGACTAAGGAACCTTCCCTTAAGGACTAGAGTTCCCATCCTTGGACTTGTACCCTAAGCGCTTGGTTGGCTCTTAGGCCTTGATACTTGCTGCAAGATCTTTCCTCTGATAATAAACGAAGTGTCTTGTGTTCAAGCAGGTGTGATTTGCCTACTTGAGCATGATCACTCTAAGAGAGTACACATTTGTTTGTATAACTGCTTGAATCTCACATAATTCTAAAATTGAAAAGATAATCGTCTGACCTTTTACACTCTTTACCGTGTCAAGTTGGTTAGTTGGAGTTTGCATTGTGTTTGATTGCGGACTTTGGATCCAAGTGTCTTTATCTCTATTCCAAATTATCAATCTTCGAGTCTTTTCTTCTTTTCTTTTTTTCCTTTCTCGAGTGTTTTTTCATGTTCATCATAATATGCATTGTGATCATGTGTTATCCTTATATCCAGATGGATCTTGTAACTTCTTTTCACCCATACCACCATCATGTTTGCATCCATGGTCCGGCTCAAGATGACTCTCCTCTTGAGTCACAATTTTGCCTCGTTCAGTTTGACCTCAATTCCCGTACGGTTGGAGTCCTATCTGGAATTTTGTTTCGTATGTCTTGCATGTCCTCTTTGTCCCCTCCCATTTCTCCTTCTTTTACCCTTATGCATGTCGTGTTGTATGATAAGAACTTGCATTGAGGACACTATTGCTATTATTGAACCGAGCAGATTTGAGGCAAGAATGAGTGTGTCTCCTTTGATGGAATATAGATAAGATTTGTGTGATGCTATGATTGAGGTTTCTTAGGTTGTGCACCTTGTTGAGGATGAGATATTTGAGTCAATAAATATTTAGGGTGATAATCCCAATGTTAAGAGTTTCCATTTCCCTATACCGACCCTTCAGTTGGTTCTACACTACCACATGAGACAGAGATCGGAACCTAAATTATGTCATCCATCCTATAAGCCAATCTATTAACCTCCATCTAATTTCCATAACCCAATAGAAAACATAGTCGATTTAATCAATACCCTGAACCACTCAAGTGGATGTTGTTTGGTGAGGATCTCCATTTTCACATGCCCCACCTTGTTATCCCCTCCCATCAACCTTTATTCCTCTCGATTGATGAAAGTGATACATTTTTCAAATATGAGAGTTTATGATAGCATGACCTCACTTTTCAATGATCAGCTTGTAGTGCGAACCAAGGGTTTTCTATGGGTGGATGCAACACTTTCTAGGTACTCAGTCTCACTCACTGATTGTGCAGTTGGTCTGTCAACTACAAAGACCGAGTTGTCTGATTTCTATGATTCCTTTGAGTCTGCTCTCATCGATGATCCTCGTGAAAATAAACTATGATTTGAGGCATTCGATGATTGTTCAGATATTTTGATCATATGTTCATCAGATCTCTGAATGCTTACAGAGTCTCAAAATATTTACTTTTCATATCTTTATGTGGTCGTGATTGACATGGAGGATTCTATGATAGATCCTTCTCCACATTTGATGTTGTCATCTTTGATCACTCACTCCATTCTTACAAGTTGATGATGCCTTTTCTACTATCGGACCTTGGTTTAGTTTTCAATTCTCTTCTCCTGATAGTATACACCCACTTGATTGTCTACAATGGTGTTCTTTGTTATTTCGTCGCCTCACTATGAGACAATGACAAGAGTATGTCATTCATATGATAGATGATGTCCAGAATCTTAATACATTGTTGTCCTAACCTTTTTGCTTGGCTAGGAGTGTAAATCCTAGAGCTCATTGAGAGGCACCTCAATACTCCATACATCATGTATATATGTGTTTCATCTTTTGTTCCTTCTATCTTACGTGTGTCCTATACCCCAGATTTATTGTCTGATATTTGTGTCTATACTTAAGATGTACTTCATCCTAAGTAAAGGAGGTGTACACCCTATTGTTCTCTATTCGTCCTGTTTCGGCACTCCTGTTATTTCCTATACTTAGGGATATCTTATCCTAGCTATAAAGGGAGTGATGTGTTCATTCTAGCATCGTAATTTTTCTTTTTATCGATTTATTGGTCCCCTTTCCTATATACTCTCTCATTGATATTCTTGTCTATACCTAGAGGTATTTTTCCCTAAGTATAGGGGGAGACAAATTGAGCTATTGATATGTTTATTCCCACCCTTGACCCTCCTTGCATGTTTCATACAATCTTCTTAGGGGGGTGGTCTTGAGAAACTTTTCGAATGGTAACTGTATAAGTTCTAGAGTAGCGGGTAGCTGGTGGAAAGAGGTCTGGCCTTCCTTTTTGAGAGCTCCCATTCCTATGAGACAGCATCCTTCTTTTGTCTCAGCCTTGGGCTTCCCTATAGAGATAGAAAGAAGGTTGCATTATATATATTAGCCCCAGAATGGAGCAAGACAAAACATATATACAATGAGATAGAATGAGGTCAGTGAACTTACCAGAAAGGCTAGTCTGACTCTGCATGTGAGACCCTCGGCTCAAGACAATTCAGAAGGGAGAATCAGCCTGACGTATAAGAGCCATCTATACTTAATATTAGTTGATCCTAAGTATAAGGGGAATGGTCGACTTCTCATTCTTTCATTATTTAGTCGTTGTAGTATAGACTTCTCTTTACTATGTACTAGTTATGTCTTCGTTTTTCTCTTTGATCTATGTGGACATAGCTCAAGCTAAGTATATGGGGTCGTATATACTTTACACATAACATGTACTTTCGTATTTTCGAATAATATGGCTAAAATTTTGTATAAATTAGTATATATATTTACCTAATAAAGTCGTAAAAATATGTATAAAAATGCTTCAAAATTCTCTGTATAAATTGATTAACAAATTAGGTTAAAAATAATATGAAAATGGTTGGAAAATATTTGAAAAAAAACTTTTAAAACAATTTGGAAATTTTTTTGTAAAATGTTTCCAAAACTTTGTAAAATTTTTTTGTTTTTACAAATTTATTTTATATGCTTAAATAAAATGTTTTAAAAATACAGTTTATAAATAATTTAAAAAATGGTTGTAAAAATACATTGAAAAATCTATACATATTTTTTGAAAAATCTTTGTAAAAATTTGTAAAAATTATTTTCAAAATAAAGTTTTCAAAAGGCTTGTAAAATGTTTTCAAATTATTTTGAGAATGTTATACATAATTCTTTACAAGCCTTGTATATAGAACTTGTAAAAGCGATTAACCTAACTTTTACAAACTCCTAGTGTAAATTCTTTAACTAATCCTCGTAAATATCGATGCACTCCCGTGTAAATATCTCAACATAATTCTTTTACTAACCCATTTGTTTTAAAAAAAATCACTTAATAATTGCAAAAATCAAAACCCATAAACATTTGCAAAACCTTTTTCAAAAGTCCCCAAAAGTTCAACAATACAAAATGATTCACAAAAATATTTCTTTTCATTGCATTTGCATTTTTGGGATAAATAATGACAATTGAACTAGTCAAAATAAAATTGGAAAGTTGAAGCTTGGTTAGACCTTAATCATAGGAACCTTGGTGGAATTGGAATTGAGGTGCTTCATGTCTACTAGACTTGATTTTTTGGGATCAGTCTATGTTATAATGTCATCTTGACTGCCTAAGCAGAATATTTCACAACACACACATGGTTCTTGTCGACAGTGACCTAACTTGCACACCCGCACCTTACACTTTGTTTAACTCAGTTGAGTGGTAGAGGGTTAGATTTGCCAGCATGAGACACAAGCGAAGGGAAACATAAAAAGTCATAATTCTGTGTCCATTGTGCCCCAACCCGATCTAGTATCCATGATGTTTAATAAGTGGATGTTGTGGGTTGCAATAATGCTTCAAAAGAGGGATAGTCTACTGGCTCAAGAGGAAAAAGTCCTTATCTAGATGTTGATGTAAATAGTATTAAAAAACTCGACAAGGAATATATGGGAAGAAATCAAAGAAAAATCAATCCTCATCGGAGTGTATATATATTCAATAAGCAAGCTTGTTCTTCAAAGAAGAGTATCCATGTGAGCATGCAATCGAATGACTTGGCAACACTAGTCAAGCATCCTAGGATAGGTAGCTACATTGTCTGCCATCTATTATCTTCTTCACCTCCTCTTATTGAGCCAGTTGCACTTGAACTTAGATGGGAATGCCCCGCTTATAGAGGAAAGAGTTGTTGGATTAGTGAATTAGGGTCACCATGTTGTAGAAGAATGTCACTTTACTGCTTTAGCCGAGAAGGGCTACATATCATTGACACTTATGAGATAGACTCATAGTCATAAGGGATTGCTTATGACATCGACTTGTTATGACCTAGTTTTTTAGGAGACTTGAGCATAGTTTTGTGGTTCTTAGAGGTTGTTGCTTTCAAGGCCGCTTCCCAATAAGGTTTCGACCAAACCTAAATTCCAAATGTCTAACTGAGCTCCAAACTTTGATTTTATGAAGACAAGTTTATAAGTTAAAATCAATCCATCTTGTTTATTTTTATTTTCTTTATTTTCTTTTTATGCACTTATTAACATAAATACATGCTAAGGACTAGAAAAGGCAATAAGGGGTTGATGAATCTCCACTTCATCACCTTTATTCTCTTAGTTTGGCCTTAAATCCCAAGCTAAATACATGTATATAGCATTAATTTGTACAAAATAACACTCATTACGTATACTATAAATATTGTAGAAAACACTTTATTTAATGCCAAAATAAAATAATAAAGGAAAGAAAGGAAAAAGAAATGAAATATCGAATGTATTGAATCCCGACACCTTGATGACTAGGTCGATAAGGAATAAAGTAGCAGGAGATAAGTTCCAATAAATGCACAAAACCACTAATTTTAATTCTTCAATAAATGTACCTATTTTATTTACCTAATTTTCTACTTCAAATCAATATACATTGAACATTAAAGTTGTACATAAAATACAAAGAAAAAAACAAAATTTATTTCATTTAAAAATAATTTATAGTGTGCCAGGGACATATAGAATAAAAAGCTGCAATTGTATATTCTCCATACAAACTCAAAATTCACCAAACTCGTCTTTATTGTTCATAAAATTAAATTATCTATTTAATGAAGGTGGTTTCATTCAATTTGGAATTAAGATGCTAAAGTCGGCTTTTGGGTCCTCCTTATGCAATATACCTGTATAGAATAATCAATATATTTATTCTTCATATTTTTCATTATAGTTTAATATATCGGTAAATAATACCCATATATGCATATATTATACATATACCTATTTATTAAGTAAATAAATATTTTCATAAAAATAAAATAAAAATATGTACATAAGTATTTACATATGTTATAAATATAAAAATATGTATATAAAATAATAAAGTATAAATACAAAATAAAAATCAAATATATCATATAGAGGTAAATATACCTATAATTATACATGTAAAAACACCTAATAAATTAATTTTAAAATAAATAATCACAATAAAATACTACCTAATAATAAATATTTTTCATGTTTGAAGAAAAAAAACAATAAAACTATTTAACATTTCTTTTTGAAATATTTTTGCATTGTTTTCTTATTTTGTCACGTAGTGTGCGACGTGGACCAATGAGGAGGCAAGGATTGCTAACATCGGTCAAATGCTCGGTCTGTCTCCTTGGACCGATCCATGTTGCATGCCTTCCATTTTTGCTAATTTTTGGGGGCTCAAATCAAGCCCCTACTCTCCTCGATTCCTTCTGCAATCCTATCCATCTTCCAGTGATCTTTCACATGGGCCCATGATCCACTCGATTAACCATCGGGCTGCGTGTAAACCATAGATCAAGGAGTGCATGTACATAACCTCCGCATGCCCATAATTTTTGGATTCAATTTGTTTTTCTTCATTAGAACCCTTAGTTTATTGCACGATCAAGTTGAGGGTGGTGACAGCATTCTCGTCGTGAGATCTGCAGCATGCATAAGGTGTTGAGAGCGTGATACAACCATCGTCAGAGCTCCGCCTCCAAGTGGTTTTGCTTGTTGGCCATGTGGCCAAGTTGAGCTCTTTTTATGTGCTTTCTAATTAGATTTCGATTCCTAATTTCTTTTTGTATTTTATTTCACACGTTTTCATTTTGTTTTTAGCTTTAAACCTTTATTTAGAAGTACATCAAATCTAGTGATCTGGTCATTGTTTCATCGTACTCACCCTTTGTTTTGACTCATTGACCACTTCACCAACTTCCTCTTCATGTTCTCCACATTCTCAACCCCTTTGTTCACCTGATCAAGCCAGATCATGAGATCAGGTCTCAACCTCCACCACCTTCGTCGGAGACCTTTACAGTGCACGCCCTCACCCATTTCCACCTCCTAAAACCTTAGTAACCTTTTCCTTCTTGTTTTTGAGATAACTATGCAAGTCCTGAAGATTGAAAGCCTCGTTTGACGCATTTTTGTACCAAGAACAACTTTAGATGCTTTGCATCTACTTCGACCTCTAGGGACCCATCGTTGGGCTCAAGACCCCTTTTTGAGCACCTCCACAGCTGCAGAAGGTCATCATGATCACTTTACCCCATCATCTCGACAACGAGAATGGAGGCGTGGATTATGAGATTTGTGACATCGAAGCTCATACAACACGTGTTATTCCCCAGTTCTTTCATGGGGACACATCACCGTTCGATCCAGAACATGTGCTAAGATCAACAACAATCATTAGATTGAGAGTGCCAATGATTGTGAGATCTTTTGCTCAATCTAATCTCCTTTACCCATCCTCGAAGAGGTATAGGTTCATCTTGGTTGTCCATGTTGATAAGTGAAGACCCATAAACTGTAGATTTGTGTATGTGGGGTAATTTTGCACATTGCACCCTCACTTTTTGTATTTACGAGTTAGTCCGCAAACATTTATCTATGGTTTAAATATTTTTGTATTATTTGTAACAGGAACACTATATTTTATTTGCATTTAGGTCCTCTGCTACATCACTTCACGTATGCATACACATGTGGTTGTTGTTGAAGGTGAAAATCGGGAGATCGTGTCGATTCACAAGGCGAATCAACAGTTGCTGAGTTGACCTCACGCAAAATTTGCAATTCAAACAACAATTAACCCACAACAAATAATTCAAGCAATTAAAGTAAATGTGCAGAGTCAAAATTTATTATAACTCTACAAGAAGATGTGTATATGTGAAAGTATGTGTAGAGGTCGAACACAAGCTGCAGACAGGTAGATCAGGGCAATAATGCTAAAAAATGTGAATGTGATCAAATATCTATCTATGTTATTTTTTGAGGGTTTTAAATTTTATTTTTTTATTTAATTATTTTGATTTTATATTTTTGTATTTTGATTTTAATTTACTGATTTTATATTTTCTTTTTATATTTTGTATTTTTTGTATTGTCTTTTTCTATTTTATAAAGATATAATGTATAAGGAATATATATACTAGAGATAAGAGAGAGGTAAAAATAGGGGAAAATAGTGAAAATACATGAAATAAAGTGCTTTTTGCCTATTATATTTTTCTAATGTTTTTGAGATTTTTCTATATTTTTCCTAATTTCTTTGGTATTTTTAAAGGTAAAAATACTAGAAATCAGTGAACTAAGCTGCTGGAAGAAATTAAAATGAGGATGAAAAATATCAAACAGTGCCTAAAATTCCTCAAATTATTTTAAAATAAAGTTAATAGGAACGGGAAAATTCAGAAACTGAAATTGGATTTTTAGGATTTTTGTGGAATTTTTAAGATTTTTAGGAAGCTTTTTGGGGTTTTATAATTTTTAGGAGTTTTCTTTTGTATTTCTTTGTGATTTTTTGTCTGGAGATAAAGGATATGCAGGCACACAAAATATAAGTTTTTTGGAGTTTTTCAAAAACGTTTGTAATTTTTATGTATTTCTAAATGTGAACAGTGCACAAAATGTGTGTTTTTGAATTTTTATAAATATGAAAATGCAATAAAAATACAAACTAAAAATATGAAGTGAAACTAGGATGCAGCATGAGCTTATGATAATTTGTATGGATTTTTAGAGCAATTTAGAGATGCATAAAAGAAATAGAGACGACAAAGAGAAAATGCATTCCTAGTAGGGGCATATATGTAAATAGCATAAAGTTGAAGGGCCCACGTGCAATTTTTCCTCAAAATTTATAACTAATTAAAAATGTTGTTGGACTAAATACAAATACCCAGAATCCCAAGGGTGTCGCTGCAAAAAGCCCACCCACGCACATGGGACGCACGCGCCTAGGGAGGACTGAAATGCAATTAAACAAAACCCAAGGACTTAGTTCAAAATATTCCAAAACTATTATAACGTGAAACACAGGTTTCAGGAGCAAATCTAAATAAACAAAGTGAGCTGGGTTCCCTCGTAGAATAGCCGCACCTCACGTGCACCAATCACGTGAGGTGACGTGGCTAGGGACTCGTTTGTAAATATAAAAAGTTTGAGGGCTTATCGTAAATTTTACAAAAGTTTAAAAACAACAGATGAAAGTTTAAATAGTAAATTTTAAATACAAAATTTGGTACGGGAGAAGACGCAAAATACCCTCGCCTTGTGGATCGAACGACGCTCCTTTCTTCACTTGACATGTGTCCGCGCGAGAGGCACCGATACTGCTTCAACACCAACGCCCAAGATTAGAACTTGAAAGGTTGATCGGATGGCCGGGGTGTCTTTGATCCAACGTCAGTTGCAGCTCTGGAAGATCATGGAAGGATCCGACGGCGCGAGGTCGATGATGAAGAACACGTGAAGAACTCGAGCCTGGCGCGAATGGATCGGCCAGAACTCGATCCTCAGCGCACCATGGGATCTCCTGACAGGCGTGACTGGGCCCTGTAACTTCTCCGTAACTCCAGGTGGCTTAGATGGGGTCGACGACTATTGGGTGGCCTTCAGCAGCTCGAGGAAGTTCCAGTGAACCTGGGGTTTGCTCTTGAGATCTTCGAGTCCTGGAAGCCTCCATTGGGTCATGCAAATGACAAGAAAAATTCGGCAACACACTGGAGCAAGACCCGACTTTTATTGGCTGAAGGGAGGCAGCGTGGAGTAGTGAAGGTGGTCGCCGGAGCTCAAGAGCTCCAGTAAGGTGCTCGATGATGGGATCTAAACTAAAGACTCGATTAAATGCCAAGATAAATGCAAGAAATAGAAGCTAGGACTACAGCTAATTAATAAGCAAAGAAAAACAAAGAAGAACAACCTCTAGCGGTGGAAAACCGCGAGATAAGCACCTCACGGCCAAGGTGGCCGGAGATAGGTGGAGACCACGATTCACCTGGCTCAACTCCGCCACGACAACGTCAGAGAGTAGTTGTCACCTTCCTCCATCCATGGCGCTAGGGGGGAGAGTTAGGCAAGGGTAAAAATGGTTCAATCAATGAAGGAAAGGGGCGTTTTTGAATGAATGGTCGAGTGGCTCTGGAGATCGAGGTGTATCAGATGTTTCAGCGGTCCAATCTCCAAAGAAATCAATGGGCGTGTATCATGGATTATCGGACTTGAAAAGTCATGAAGAGCTCGATACCAAATGGTGAAAGAAACGGCCTCGATAAATCCGCAAAAGTGGACAAAAACCATGTCTGACAGAGCTACAGGAGCTAGGACCAGGGAGTTGACCAAAGGTCAACGTCCGAAGCCACCTGGTTGGTCCACGTGGACCAACCAGGAAAAAGCATCCTGGAAAAGATTAAAAAATTCAACAAAAAATATTAAATGATTTTATTAATTTTAGGTTATAAAATAAAAAATGTTTATTGTTTTGTAAGTTATTTTATTAAGATTTTTATTTATTTTTATGAGGTATAAAAATACAAGTTACAAATTTAGGTCTATATAGGTACACATATTGATGTATTTTAATATTTTATTTTTTTGTGTATTTAATTTATTTATTTTGGTTTATTATTTTATATATTTATAAAATATTTTTACCACTTAAATATATTTTTATTTTATTTTTATGAAGTGTTTTGTACACTTAATAAAATATAAGTATACTCTATGTAGGTATATTTATAGGTATTATACCTATGTATTTTATACATGTATTTTATTTTTGTATTTTATTTGTGTTTTATTCTTGTTTTAATGTATACATATATTATAAATAATATTTACAAAATTATAAAAATATGAAATTATAAAAATAATGAATAATTAATAAAATGAATATTTTAATCAGTACAAGTATACAATAAGGGTCCAAAACTCAACCTTCAAACCGTAGCTCCGCTAAACGCGAAACCACTTCATTAAATAGCTTATTTAAAGTTATATACAATTAAAGGTGAGTTTAACGCGTTTCGAGTTTTTATTTGAGAGATACAGGTCTGGGAAGTTGGAATTTTGGAAACTTATTTAGATCATAACTTTTTATCTGTACATTATTTTTTTAGTGAAATCAATTTTGTATTTTTCTTTATTTAATTATCTACAACTTTCATGTACAAAGTTTCTTTATTTGAAGTATAAAAAGTGGAACCAAAAATGGGTCCCAAAATGAATAAAGAATGAATAAAATAAAGGTATTTTAATTGTATTTTGGCCCTTATCTCCCCTTACTTTATTCCTTGTCGACCTAGTCATCGAGATTCCTAGGTCTCGGGGTTTCGGGTCATAAAATATTTACAATATTTTATTGTTTTTCTTTTCTTTTCTTTATTCTATAATTTTGTCTTTAAAAACCGTATTTTATACAATATTTACACAATGATGCTTGACTGCTAAAATGCCTACATTAAGCATATATACACGCATTTAATAGGGTTTTTAAGACCAAAATGATAGAATAAAGATAATGAAATGTGAATTCATCATCCCCCTATACTTGCCTTCGCTAGTACCTAGCAAACACTTATGCAATAAGTGCAGAAAAGAAAATCAAAGAAAAGAAAAAGAAGAAAGTTGGATTAAGTTTAACTATCAAACTTGTCTTCACAAAATCAAAGTTTGGAGCTTAAGTCGGACCTTTGGAATTTTTGTGCGGGAAGGACCTTAATGACAACCAGACTTGAAATCCAACAGCCTTCGAGAATCCCAAAACTCTGCTGAAGTCTCCTTAATAGCCATGTCAGAAATATTTCAACTCATACGCAAACCTTAATGACTGTGAATCTGACTCGTAAAGTGTAAGTGATAGTGGCTCTCCCCAACTGAAATGAAAAAGAGACTGACTTCTCCACTAGACAACCCAATGATTCCCCAATCCAACAACTCATTCCTCTAGGAGTGGGGTATTCCCTTCTAAGTTCAAGTGGCAACCAACCCAAGAGGAGGGGGTGAAGAGAAGAATGGATGGTAGCCAGTGTAGCTACCTATCCTAGGATGCAAGACGAGTGTAGTCAAGTCATCCAGCTGCATGCTCACATGATTTGATTTTGAAGCTCAAGCTTGCTTATTGACTATACACATATGTACACTCCGAGAGGCATTTTTATTTTTGTACGGGCCTATCCATTTTTTGGAGTTTTTGCTTTTATCCTTTTTTTGGAATACTATATACAACAACATTTACATAGGGAGTTCTTCCTCTTAAGCCAGTAGACTATCCCTCTTTTGAAGCTTTATTACAACCCACAATCTCCTGTCCTCGAAACTCATCATCACCGGACGGCTTGGGATGCACTTCCCTTCCTAGAGGAGGACAAGTGTTTCCACCTGTGTGCGTCTCATACCAGCAAATCCAACACCCTCACCACTCCAACTGAGTTGAGCCAAGTGAAAGGTGCATGTGTCCAAGTTAGGTCAGTATCAGCAAGAGTCGTGCGTGTGCTCTGAAATACTCTACTTAGGTTGTCAAGAAACCATTGAACCAAGTCTCATGATCCTCAAAGAATTAAGTCAACTAGACCTGAAGTATCTCAATTCCAGCTCTTATTATCTCAATTCCAGCTCTTATAAGGTTCTTGTTAATTAGGTAGATTTAAGGTCCATCCAAGCTCCAATTTTCGGATTTTACTTAGACTCGTTCAACTATCAAACTCAATCCGAAAAATGTGAATGCCATGCAAATGCTATGCAGAAAATATTTTTGTGATGCAATTTTCAAAGGTTTTGAACTTTTTATGGATTTTAGAAAAGAAGATGCATATGCATTTTTTAGATTTTTCAAAAAGATTTTTCAAATGTTTTTGGATTTTAGTTTTGCAAATGTTTTTGGGATTTTTTTTGAAAACAAAGATTTTGGACAAAAACTAGGTATAAATATTTACACGGGGATGCATCTTGTATTTACATGAAGTGGGTTTTAAGAATTTACAAGGGTAAGTGGTCAATTTTTATAACAATATATATAGTTAATTTTGGTGAGATGCATGTATTCCTCAAACTTATTTGAAAAAGGTTTTTTCTCAAACAATTTTGAAAACTATAGTCCACAATAATTTTTAAAAAAATGTACACACATTTGAAAATCATTTTGCAAAGGTTTTTCAAACAGTATATATAGATTTTTCAAATATTTTTGCAACAATTTTCCAAACCATTTGCAAATCGTTTTTCAAACCTTTTTTATTTCACACAAAGAAAATAATTTTTTCAAACAAAATGTTTTTACAAAGGTTGAAAACATGTAACAAAATATCTTCCAAATAGTTTTCAAAAGATTTTTTACAAGGATTTTCAAACAATTTTTCAAACATTTTGTAAAAAATATTTTCACCTAATTTATTAATCAGTATATATAAAAACAATTTGAGGAATAATAGCATCTTTTTGTTAAGATTTTTTAATGAATTTTATAAGTATAATTAGTCATATTTATTAGTAAAAATACGAAAGTACGTATTATGGCTAAAGTATATGCGAAGTATATACGACCCCCCTATACTTAGCTTGAGCTATGTCCTCATAGATCAGAGAGAAAAGAGAAGACATAACTTGTACTGAGTATAGAAAAGTCTAAAAAATAAATAAGTGGTGAATAAATGAATGAGAAGTTGACCGTCCCTCCTATACTTAGGATCAAATAATCCTGAGTATAGCAGACTGTACACAAAGCAGGGAGGGTCAAGGGTGGGAATGAACAGATCGTACTCGGACTGTCTCCCCCTATACATAGGATAAGATACCCCTAAGTATAGACAAGAAGAGGAGACAGTGGAGAGGATCAAAGAATAGAATCGACTTGGGGTGCACACCCCCCTATACTTAGGACAAAGTATGTCCTAAGTATAGAAGACTGACAAAAAGGGGTGACACCTTTTTGGTAGATAAAGATGATAGAAGAGGAAAAGAAGAAAAGAAGGAAAGAGATCTGAAGATGATACGGATAGAGACACATGTACGCATTACTCCCCCTATACTTAGGGTAAAAGAATCCCTAAGTATAGGAAACAACAGGAGTGATAAGACGGAATGATGAATGAAAACTCGGCTCGTCCACCACCCTATACTTTGGACAAAGTACGTCCTAAGTAAGGAAAACACAAGAATGGGTGGATGAGCAATACGGTGGAGAGAACGGAGATACACACAGGAGAATGTACAACAAAGGTGGATATACATGGGATCAAGACGGTTAAAAGCGAACCTTCTTGTGAGACCGTTGAGGAATAGATCTAGTGTGGTGCAAGTCAACATCGGGGTCCTCATATGATGCAAACCAATCAGGGTCGACGGGGTGATGGTCCTCAGTGGCCCTAGGGTGTGAAGGCACAGGCAGATCAGTGAAAGAAGTACGACTAGGTCCGGCCTTGGGAGTCTCGCTGATATCGAAGTGGAATGGGACAAACTCATCATCATCATAGGAAGAAATGTAATCTGTGTCATCCTGCGAGGTCTCGTCCAGGCCAAAAACAAAAGGAAAGAACTCATCAGTGGAAGTAGTCGAACTCTGTTCGTCCTCTATAATCTCAATCGGATCATCTTTCTCATCAAAAAGCCTGAATTCCCATATGAAAGCAACCAAATCAAATTTGGCCTTTGTAACATTTGAATCTAAATGAACAGGAGCGGACTCATCGGTGGAAATAGTCAAATCATGTCTGTCCTGCCTAGTCTCTAACTCTGCCCTCCGCTCAATGGTGTTGATCGTGTAAATCCCGCGGATGTCATTAACACAACGCTAAGTCCCAGAAGAAGGAACTCCGAGGTCCATGCTTTCCAAGGCTTCCTCTTTGGAGAGGAATTCTTGGGTCTCAGTGGAATCCAATAAGCAACACAATTTTCTGATAGTCTCGTCAAGGTCATGGTCCTCAGGGTCAACCAAGATAGGTGTTGTCACATCAGGTGCAGGTCTTTGGTCAATTGTGGGCGCGGTGATCAATACTTCACTTTCGTCAACAGGACGGAAGCGAATCTCTCCTGATCCGTAATCAATAACGACCCTCGCAGAGGCGAGGAATGGTCATCCCAGGATGATTGGAGAATGCTCCCCTGTGGAGGTCTCCATGGGCAATACGACACAATCCACATTGTAGCTCATGCCCTGAATCGAAATGACGGCATTTTCAAGAATACCCTTCGGCCTCATTATAGATCCATAAGCAAACTGAACGATCATCCTGGTTTTCTTGAGAGTCTCTAAGTGAAGAGATTGTATCAGCGAGAAGGGTAATATGCTAATCGAAGCACCGCTGTCGAGAAGAGTGTAATCACATGTGTGGTCAGAGATGGTGCAACTAATGAAAGGTGTGGCAGTATTCTTCTTCCTAGGAATGGGACGGTGTGTGATGGCTTGGGCAGTGGCCATGGTCAAAATATGATGCTCAGATCTGCTCCTCCGCTTTCTCTTCTTGGGAAGAGGAGTAGATAAATCAGTCATGGCCAGCTGAAGTGGGGCACGGATGATCTCATGAATAGTTGCCACCACTTCGGGTTCAATCAATATTTTTTTGAATTTTTGGACTTCCTCCATACAAGGGAGGAAGTCGTAATCAGCATCTACACGAGGCATGCCAAGAGCAGTCTGTACAGCGGCATCCTCAGGGTCAAAGGTGGGACAGGGTGTGAAAGGTTGTGCGGTCAAAGGGTCTGGCAAGTGGGCACTCTCCTTATAGTCTGAATCAACCAAAGGTCTCCCGAACTCTTTTTGGATTTTTAATTATTTTCATTTTTTATATTTTGGGTGATTGCAAGATCTTGTGATAATCCTCAAATGAATCTAAATCCTCAAAGAATGGAGCTACATTCTAAATCTGATTTATGCTAATGGTATTTCTCATCCTCGAGTTCATATGCTCCATCATTTGATTCAAGGTCTCAAGTGTGGATATCATGAAAGGGACTCCAAAACCTCAGGATTGGGTGTAGCGAATGTGGGCGGTGGGTGTGTACAAAAATCACATTCCGGATCAAGATACTCAAGGAAGAGCAGTTTGTCAAAATGTGAGCGTGATGGTAGTGGAAATGATTGGTGAAGGTCAAAGTCTGAATCCCGAAATAGTGTGGAGTGAACGAGTGATCCGCAAAGTCCGGATAAAATATGCTCCAATCGGCCATCTCTAAACAAGAAGAAAATGATAGTCGGGAGAACACGATGGTCAAATTAAGAGGAGTGAGAAAAAGGCGCAAATGCGCAGAGGCGATCTAGAAGGCACACAAGCAGTCACAAGCAAAACTCAAACAAATACAAACCCTCAATTCACCTACTCAACTCCGTAGAGACCGAAAAGTCGATCTTTTTATCTTGTCTATTTTAGAGTTAGGTGAGAAGTCCAATACTTGCACAAACACTTAAGGTTTGAATGGGATTTGGGCACTAATCCTTAGTGTGTGCGCTAGCAAGTAAAATGAAGACAATGAGGGGACTACTCGCCCCAAGACAAAATTTTTCTTTTTGATCGATTTTAGGGTCGAGCACTATTAGCAGTCCCAATTTTATTTGTTATCACTTTTTTTTATTTTTAGTGAGAAATACACGAGCCTAATGAGGAGTCAATTTTACTTAGCACCTAAGTGATCAAAATCAGAGGGAGGGTCGTAAAAGCAATACAAGCAGCAAAAACGATGATGAATGCTAAAGCGTAAATTCTCACCTTGCCTCCAGTACTCTACATACAAAGATGCTTAGCAGAATTGAAACCTATCTATATGCAAATGCAAGCTGATGAAATCGCCCTAAGTTTCAGAAATTGCTATTATCGTGATGAAACGATGCTAATGACTCAGAATGGAATCGAAGTGTTCGGTCTTGGAGTTTCCTCGGTGCCCACCAAGGTGGGCCCTGCACGCGCTGTACGAAGAACTCTCGCGGTGCGGTCGTTCCGAGACTAAGTGAGAAGCAGTTTAGATTTGACTAAGTCCAAACGTCACTATAGGTAGAGGCAAATATATTAAGTGTTTGGTCTTAATCTATCGCAAGCAATCCTAAAACTAAGGGCTCAATCACACAAAATAAAGAAAACAAAATCGGAAAACAAAGGGAAAATGCGAATAAAATCGACCAAAAGTCGTTGTGAGCCCCCAAGTGAAAACACTTGGAAATTGGGCTCGAATGTCCAAGAGTTCTAGAGAGTCTTGTATTATTGCAAATTAGAGGGTCTCTCTCTCTAAAATATGAATGTAGACAAGGAAAATGCTACTGCTAAAGATGGAGCTCAGTCTTCAAAAATCTCTCTTCGTCTCCTTGGTGCTAGGCTGACAGATGCCGGCTTCACATGGGTGCCCAGGCGCCTAGGGTGGTTCCTTGCACAGAGTCAACAAGAGAGGAGGTTAGACAGCTTAACAGATATATCACAAATAATAAAAATGAAATAGGCGGAAATAAAAGCCGCAAAAATAGACAAACAATCACAAGAACAAGTAAAAACCCAAAGTACGCGTTGTTGCTCCCCGGCAACGGTGCCATTTGTTGAAGTTGAAAATCGGGAGGTCGTGTCGATTCACAAGGCGAATCAACAGTCGCTGAGTTGACCTCGCGTGAAATTCACAATTCAAACAACAATTAACCCAGAACAAGTAATTCAAGCAATAAAAGTAAATGTGCGGAGTCAAAATTTATTATAACTCTACAACAAGATGTGTATAGGTGCAAGTATGTGTAGAGGTCAAACACAAGGAGCCAACATGTAAATCGGGGTAATAATGCTCAAAAATGTGAATGTGATCAAATGTCTATCTATGTTATTTTTGTGGGTTTTTAATTTTATTATTTAATTTAATTTTTTGATTTTATATTTTTGTATTGTATTTTTTAATTTACTGATTTTGTATTTTCTTTTTATATTTTGTATTTTTTTGTATTGTCTTTTTCTATTTAATAAATATATAGTATATAAGGAATATATACACTAGAGATAAGAGAGAGGTAAAAATAGGGGGAAGTAGTCATAATAAAGGAAATGAAGTGTTTTTGTGTCTTTTATATTTTCCTATTGTTTTTGTGATTTTTGTATATTTTTCCTAATTTGTTTTGTCATTTTTAAAGGTAAAAATACCAGAAATCAGTGAACTAAGTTGCTGCCTGAAATTAAAATGAGGATGAAAAATATCAAATAGTGCCCAAAATTCCTCAAATTAATTTTAAAATAAAAACAATAAAACAAGAAATATTCAAAAACTGAAATTGGATATTTAGGATTTTGTGGAATTTTTACGATTTTTAGGAAGATTTTTGGGTTTTTATAATTTTTAGGAGTTTTCTTTTGTTAGTGATTTTTGGTCTGGAGATAAAAGATATGCAAACACACAAAATATAATTTTTTGGAATTTTTCAAAAATGTTTTGTAATTTTTATGTATTTCTTAATGCGAACAATGCACAAAATGTGTATTTTTGAATTTTTTATAAATATGAAAATGCAATAAAAATCAAAACTAAAAATATGGCCTGAAACTAGGATGCAACATGAGCTTATGATAATTTTGTGGATTTTTTTAGCAATTTATACATGCATGAAATAAATAGAGACGACAAAGAGAAAATGCATTCCTCGTAGGGGCATATATGTAAATAGCAGAAATTGGAAGGGCCCACGTGCAATTTTTCCCCAAAATTTATAACTAATTAAAAATGTTGCTGGACTAAATACAAATACCCAGAAGCCCAAGGGTGTCACTGCAAAAATCCCACCCACGCACGTGCTTGGGGACGACTGAAATGCAATTAAACAAAACCCAGGGACTTAGTTGAAAAAATTCCAAAAATATTATAACGTGAAATACAGGTTTCAGGAGCAAATCTAAATAAACAAAGTGAGATGGGTTCACTCGCAAAATAGCACCTCACGTGCACCGGTCACGTGAAGTGACGTGGCTAGGGACCCGTTTGTTAATGTAAAAAGTATGAGGGCTTAATCGTAAATTTTACAAAAGTTTAAAAAATAGATGAAAGTTTAAACAGTAAGTTTTAAATACAAAATTTGGCCGGGGAGAAGATGCAAAATACCCCCACCCTGCGGATCGAACGACGCTCCTTTCTTCACTTCACACGTGTCCGCGCGAGAGGCATTGAAATCGCTTCGACACCAATGCCCAGGATTAGAACTTGAAAGGTTGATCGGACAGCTGGGGTGGCTTTGATCCAACGTCAGCTGCAACTCTAGAAGATCAGGGAAGGATCCGACGGTGCAGGGTTGATGATGAAGAACACGTGAAGAACTCGAGCCAGGCGCGAATGAATCGGCCAGAACTCGATCCTCAGCGCACCAGGGGGTCTCTCGATGGGTGTGACTGGCTCCTGCGGCTTCTCTACAACTCCCAGGTGGCTTAGATGGAGCCGATGACCATCGGGTGGCCTTCAGCGGCTCGAGGAAGTTCCAGCGGACCTGGGGGCTGCTCTTGAAGATCTTCGAGGCCCAGAAGCCTCCTTCGGGTCCTGCAAATGACAAGAAAAATGCGGCAACACACAGGAGCATGACCCAGATTTTATTGGCTGAAGAAAGGCGGCGTGGAGTGGTGAAGGTTGTCGCCGGAGCTCAAGAGCTCCGGCAAGGTGCTCGATGATGGGATCTAAACTAAAGACTCGATTAAATGATAAGATAAATGCATGAAATAGAAGCTAGACTACATATAATTAATAAGCAAAGAAAAACAAGGAAGAACGACCTCTAGCAGTGGAAAACCGCGAGATAAGCACCTCACGGCCAAGGTGGCCGGAGATAGGTGGAGACCAGGATTCACCTGGCCCAACTCCGCCGCAACAACGTAGGAGAGTAGCTATCACCTTCCTCCATCCAGGGTGCTAGGGGGGAAAGTTAGGCAAGGGCAAAAAGGGTTCCATCAAAGAAGGAAGGAAAGGGGCGTTTTTGAATGAATGGTCGAGTGGCTCCAGAGATTGAGGCGTATCAAATGTTTCAGCGGTCCGATCTCCAAAGAAATCAATGGGCGTGTATCATGGATTGTTGGGCATGAAAAGTCATGAATAGATCGATACTAAATGGTGAAGGAAACGGCCTCATAAATCCGCAAAAGCGGACAAAAACCATGTCTAACAGAGCTACAGGAGCTAGGACCAGGGAGTTGACCAAATGTCAATGTCCGAAGCCACCTGGTTGGTCCACGTGGACCAACCCGGAAAAGGCATCCTGGAAAAGATTAAAAAATCTATAAAAAATATTAAATGATTTTATTAATTTTAGGTTATAAAATAAAAAATGTTTATTATTTTGTAAATTTTTTTTTAAGATTTTTATTTATTTTTATGAATATAAAAATACAAGTTACAATTTTAGGTCTGCATAGGTATACAATCTATGTATTTTAATATTTTATTTTTATTTTGTGTATTTAATTTACTTTGGTTTATTATTTTATATATTTATAAAATATTTTTATCCACTTTAGTATATTTTTATTTTATTTTTCTGAAGTGTTTTGTACACTTAATAAAATATAAGTATACTCTATGTAGGTATATTTATAGGTATTATACCTATGTGTTTCATACAGGTATTTTATTTTTGTGTTTTATTTGTGTTTTATTCCTATTTTAATGTACACATATATTATAAATAATATTTAAAAAATTATAAAAATATAAAATTATAATAATAATGAATAATGATAAAATGAATATTTGTAAAATTATATGCAATTAAAGGTGAGTTTGACCCATTTCGAGTTTTTATATAAGAGATACAGGTCTGAGAAGTTGGTATTTTGGAAACTTATTGAGATCATAACTTTTTATCTTTACATTAATTTTGAGTGACATCAATTTTGTATTTTTCTTTATTTAACTATCTACAACTTTCATGTACAAAGTTTCTTTATTTGAAGTATAAAGAGTGGAACCAAAAATGGATCCCAAAATGAATAAAGAATGAATAAAATAAAAGGAATTTTTATTGTATTTGGCCCTTATCTCCCCCTACTTTATTCCTTGTTGACTTAGGCATCGAGACGCCTAGGTCTCGGGGTTTCGGGTCATAAAATATTTACAATATTTTATTCTTTTTCTTTTCTTTTCTTTATTCTATATTTTGGCTTTAAAAATGGCATTTTATACAATATTTAGACAATGATGCATGAATGCTAAAATTCCTAAATTAAGCCTATTTACACGCATTTACTAGGGTTTTTCAGGCCAAAACGATAGAATAAAGATAATGAAACGTGGATTCATCAGTGGTGTGGCATCTTGTAGAGGACCCCCTATTTGACATTTTTAATCATTTAAAAATCCATGAAGATAAGCAATTTTTATAAGAAAAATAAAAAAAAGATAAAATCATTGAAAACCTAAAAATATTTTATTTTATATTTTTCATTACATAAAGTTATATTTATAAATATAGACCCTTATATACATATATCTTATATCTTTATTTTTACAATATATTACTTATAATAATGATTAAATATTATAAATATAAAATATATTTTAAAACATTTAAAAATTAAAAGAATTGTACATAATGGTATTTTCCTGATCACATGTGTTATTTATATTCTATATAATTATTATATTATACATATTATATATAGACTTATATATGTACTTATTTCCTATTAAAAAGAAAAAGAAAAAATGATAAATAGAAAATAAAATTTAGAAAATTTACAAAAAAATATATATAAGTAAAAATCCATAAGATTAAATATAATTGAAACCCTAAAAAATAATAAAAAGACAAGAGAATGAAAGTTTTAGTGTACTTTCCCAATCTATCATGTTTTCTCCCAGAGTTTGACATTCTACCTACTTGCACAAATACATACACTTTGTAGAGTTATAATAAAATTTAACTCCACACACATATTGCATTGCTTTATTATTCATCTGTAGGTTAATTATTGCTTGATTTGTCTCTAGGGTTCGGTCACCTCAACGACTACTAGTTGCATCTGATTAGCTTACCGACCGAGAGCGTGATAACATAGGTCTAGATCACGTTTCCGACCCTACCTGAAACAAACCACCACCACCACACGAAGCCCACTCGAGCACGAAGCACTACCGCTTAGAGCTTGACCGTGAAGCACCACTCCGATCGAAATTGAGACCCATCGTAGTTGCATAATCAACATTTGGGGAAGACATCCCCGCATCTCTAGATTGATTGCGAGTTGTCCGACCTGTGCCCACAATTCGACGGTTGAGATACATCACTGCTTAAACCAAGCACATGCAACACACATGCATTCTAGATATTTGTGACAATTTTACATCAAATCCACCTACCATTCATTGATTCACGAACATGTCCTCTCCAAATTGAATTCACATAAGTTCTCGCATGTATTGTGGAATTTTACAGGATGCATACAGATTATTTGTTCTCGCATACTTTTCCCTGACATGTTGAATGATCCAAAACATGACGATATGCATGCTTATCTGGAAATTTTGTGCATATGCCCCCTCGTGGTTCATTAATTCCAATGCACCCCTATCATATAGTATTATTACTAATAAAACTGTGTATACAACATACGAAGTAGTAATAATATTCATATTAAATAATATAATAATAATAAAACCAAATAAAAATATGTATAAATACATACCAATATACTATATCTAGTATAAAACATTATTTTGAAAAATAAAAATATTTTCTATATTCAATAATTCAAAACAAAATAAAAAATATACAAACTACAAAAAATGCATAAAAATATCAAAATACTTCTAAAAAATCTAAAAGTCACACAGAATATATTTATTATATTTTACCAGAAAACCAAACGAAAATAAAGATCAATTGTAAAATTCGTGGTGTTGATTTGATTGAGTGCCTCTGTATTCATTTCCCATGTGGGTTGGGGTTAGTTGACCCTAAAATTTAAAAAATACCTCAAACTTCAAAAATTAATATCTAACTACAAGAAAATCACAAAGTTTTTGACATACACACAGTACCTTTTTAAATGTATTTTAATCTACTTTATAGTAAAAATAAAAACCAAATATTTACTATTGATTATATTTAAAATCAAAGTACCTTCCTATTTTCCTTAAAAACCTTAGTTTCCCCTTTAAAAATTCTTCAAAAAATAAAATTCCAAAAACCAATCAAAAATACATAAAAACAATAAAACAAATATAAAACGTTAAAATATAAAAATTAAAATAAATAAAATTTATAAAACCCATACCTCTATTTCTTTATTTATATGTATGTTAAACTCTTTAAAAAATACAGAAAAATTAAAACAAAATAAAAATAATAAAAATCTTTAAAATCACTAAAAAGAATTAGAATACACTATACCTAGGTTCAATATACTATTTCACCATAGTTTTTGCAGCTTGCCTCCCTAAGTTCGTCACTCATGTACTTCACGCTATACATTTGAGTTTGGGAGTCTAAATAAAAACTTAAAAATTCTTTGTTTTGACGACTTTAGACCATAGACGCATCAATAATTGTTATTTTCTTTGGAACACTATTATTTGATTACATTAGATGACGATGTTGCTGGGGAGGCAGTGCTTGGGTAGTTAGATAGAGACTTAGGTTTTTAGGGTTTCATATTTTTACTTTATCAGCAGACTGTTTTCTTTTTTATTTCTAGTTTCTTTCATTTCCTCTCTCTCTCCCTCTCTCTCTCTCTTATTTCTTTGTTTCCTTTTTATAGATTTTGTTTTTGCCTTGTGTTGAAGGGCCTAGGTATCAAGGTCGACTTCTTCGAGAGCCACACAACCGAGGTACTTGGAGATCAACATTCTTCGTGAGTCGATTTCATAGGAGCAGCGTTAGGCAGATGCTAGAGTTGCTTTATGTCTTTTTTGTTTCTTTAGTGATTGATGGAAGGGAACTTACCCATTTTTCACTTTGTAGAAGGGGCCCCATAGGGGTATCCCAACTTGTACCTGGTCATTACTCTTTCTTCGGGGTATGTTTCACCAGCACAGTTGTTGGGGGACCTCACTGTAGTTTTGGTTTTCATCATCTTTTTCTTTATTTCCCTTGATTTTCTATGAGTGGCTAGGTGCTTTATTTGGATTTATTTCTTTTTTTCATCGTAAATTAATTAGACATAAGGTCGCATAACTTAGATAAATAAAATTGGTTCTTCCCCATGTAGAACTACACACTCTTTCCTCATTACACATTTTATTTTTTGATTTCATGCATTTAGGGTAGATTTATATTATGTATGGATCACCCATCATATAGAGTTTTGGATTCAGGTACGCACTTCTATCTCTATGCATCATTGAGTTTTATGCATTGCATTTTCATCTTCTCCTTTGATTTTCCTTCACTTATGATTAAAGGAAAAACACAAAAAATCATTAGACGTTTATTTTATTCAAATAAAAAAGATAAAAAAAGTGATAATCAAGAATAAATTTGTGAATACTTTCATTTGACCATAAAATCAAATGTAACGGACATCATTCAATGTTTTGGGATAGCAATCCCCTCATTGTCGCAGGCACTCTCTAAACTGAGCGAGGCACGTACACATAAGGAGTAAATCCCAAAGCCCTTCACTTGTGCCCTAAGTGCTTGGTCTATGACTCTCGAGTCTTGTTATTGTTGCAGGCACTTGCCTCAGATGTTAGCAAAAGTAGTATTATGTTAAATAAGGTGTTTCTCTTTAGGACTTGACCCGAGCTCTTATGGGGATAATCCTTTCCTTAAGGGATTCATTGACTTGGACATGAGCTACTCTAGGAGACTACATTTATGAGTTTGTGATAATATAACTGTTTGATCACCTCACTCTAAATTTGAAAAGATTAATGACGGATCGTTCATAGTCGTCACTGGTTTGAGTAGATGAATATGGGGGTTGCTTTTAGTTTGCTTGTGCTTGGTGTTGTGATCCATGCATTCTTATTTAAGTTTCTAGCTGTCACTCATCATCCCAATCTTGTTAGTTCCTTTCTTTTCATTTTTCGTTTTGATTTTCTTGATTCACGATGACGGGTAGGAAGTTTCTTATGTTGATTATGGCACCACTTCCATGTGCATTTACATGTTCATCTAGGTCAGTTCGAGATAACTCGTATGTCGAACTTAAATTGAGTCCTTCATCCTTATATGATTGTTACTCCAACCTCGAGGGTTCTCTCTTTTATTTCTCATGTTTCTTTGTCATCTTCTCCGCGTATTCCTACTCCTTCATCTGCATTTCTTTTGAGTCAACCTTCATTTAACCTTGTGGTAGCTTGGCAGAGATTTGGGATTCGTGAGCAAAGATCGGATAATTAAGTACACACAAGTGCACAAGATGGTGACATGAGAGTGTGGATTGAGCAACCGACACATGATTCAGGAGCAGAGACATATTCTACAATAAATTTATCAACTTTTCTTATTAATTCGGACTTCGTACCATTGTTGATGCTGCTAAGATTTCATAAGAAGCTGGACAAGGAGCCATATGAGCATATTTTTGATTTTGAGTCGATCTTGGTGCTTGATTCTCTTCAAATATTATACTTGAGGATGTCATTATGAAGAACTTGATTCTCTCTAAATATTATACATGAGGATGCCATTATGAAGATCTAACCCTTGACACACAAGGTTGGAGCCACGAGATAGTTCCAAAGTATGGGAAACGAGAGAGATATTTGGTCTCCATTACGATTTGATTTCTTGAAGACGTTTTACCCCATTAGCCGAGACAATTTCATGTAATTGATCATTATATATTTCTCACATGATACCCTCAAACCATTACAGTATATTTGGCTCAGATTTCAGATTCTTTTGGGAATATTTCCACATAATAGAATCTCCACATCTAAGTTAGTTCTGATTTTCTATCAAGGGATGATCGTAGAGTAGCAAGCATGTCGATGCCTTCTGTGGAGGTTTACACGGTAGTCTCAATGGGGATTCATGTTTAGTTCTCTTTAGATATATTTCTGACGTTGAGATATCGCATGAACAAGATGCGAGACCAATCCAAGGCGATCACCTTCATGATTATTCTGAGATCGCAGATCAAGCAGTTGATGTAGATACTGATATAGAACATATGATGGATGTTGATACATTTGTAGAGAGTTCTACTCTTCAGTTACCACTCTTGTATCGGTTGGTTTTCCAGTCGGAATTTGGACTATTTCGGCACTTTACATAGCAGGAATCTACAGTGTGTCAATAGTCTTCTCAGTCTTTTTTGTTTCCATATCACGACTAGAGCCGCACATAATTTACACCTCAGAAGCATATCTCTTTGATTCATACAAATATTCCCATCCCTCTCAATAGACAGATTTTGATTTTGCCATGTTGATGTGTCATGTACAAAGGGTACCGCGATTGAGTTTCTATCTTATTCATGAGACTAATGATCATTATAAGGAATGGATGGATTTACTTCAGCAGTTAGTAGCCATCTTTGTCACAGTGCGAGGATCATATTCTAATTTTCAATCAACTTTTCAGTTGTTGAGCACTTCTACTCTCAGTTCCAGTGACGTTCGAAGCCAGCCTTTAGTTGTTGAGATATTTAGTAGTGAGGAGAACATAGTAGGAAACGATGCAGAAGTACGGGTTCAGTCTGATTCTCCATGTAGCAAAGGCACAAAATCACAAAAATATCAGAAAAAGAGAAAATCCAAAAATATGAAAAAATATAAGATATTTTTTGCGAGCTCTTCCTATTCTGATGAGGATGTATGGTCAGTCTTAGTTTGGCAAAACAAATTTGCTTCTTCTGATCTTCAAGGTGTACTTATGGTTGAGGAAGATGTATAGATACCCTTCCTAGATACTCTATAGTGAAGGGAGCAAAATTATAAAATCTCAAAAATAACCAAGAGTCGAACTTCACAAAAAAGATGCTAGATAGAATTGAGATCAAGATCACTCTTTCGAAAGCATTGGTCCACATTCGTCTTCTCAAGAAGTGTCTGAAGGAGCACACCACATCTAGAAGAAAGAAGTGGATAAGTCATTATTATGAGAAACATGTGCTGACCATTGTTACATGTTGTTTCATTTACAATACATCTCTTAATTAAAAGAAGAAAGACATAAGAGCACCATTTGTCAGATGCAATATCTTAGATCATGAGATTGTCACTTTGTTGGATAATAGATCACAAGTGAAGATATTACCCTTCTATCTTCTTGAGACACTTCAATTAGGTTCTCTTAATAAAGCCATAATGATTCTTTAATTTCCAAATAGATTAGTTAAGAGGATGAAGGGTATTCTTCATAACATTGTCATGATGGTAAAAGGCAGAAAATTCACTATGAATTTTGTTGTCTTGGACATTAACTCCTCAATAACATCACATGATTCTACCATCATTCTTGGTCGGCCTTTTCTTGATGAAGCCATGATTGTTATTGATTATGGGACTAATATGGTGACTTTTCCTCTAGCAGCACAATATCAATCTTAGAGACAAAAAAGATTCTCGGATCAGATGAGTGTGCTTCCATCCAATTAGATACAAAGGACTATGAGTTTATATATGAGATTGCACATGAGTTGTTGACTTTTGTAGATATTGAGACTCGAGAACTCCTCTCCAAAGAGGAATACTTGGATAACCTACCCTTCTGTTATCCACTTAATCAAGTGAGGAGATGTATTGATGAGTTTCATGGGATTTATGCCATTGAATCCAAGCAACTAATGGCACTTCAATGGGATCCTTTGGTGGTTGAACTTGATTCATTTGTAGATCTTCTATTCGAGCCATCTAGTTGTGAAAAAGTTGAGACCTCCCTTCACATTGACTTCGATGAGGGCTTTATTGATTCTGAGATTGAGCATATTGCAACATAATTTGACCTCCTCCTCACATCTACTATGGGTACAACCCCAAGTGTTTATGACTATAGTGATTCAGAGATCGTGGTGCAGTTTTCAAATGTCAGTTCTGTTCATCTTCGAGGCCATCTAGGCTGAACTTTGACTGACGAGAGAGATCAAGGATCCTCTAATTTATATATGGATATCTTTGAGGATGATCCTGATGTCGACCTTTCTCTTGTATATCCCATTATTCCTCGATCACACAAGAATATCGATCTTCAGTATTCTTGAGCTTGTACATTCTTTCCGATTTGCTAATTCTTTTTCACCTTGTACATACATGTTTTCTACTTTATTCATTCATTCCTTTATTTTTTACACCCCACGTTTTCCTTAGGATTTTTTCTATACTTAGGATGTACTTTATCCTAAGCATAGGAGTGTAGAAACTATGTTGTTCATATTCATTCTATTTTATTACCCTTGTTGTTGTTGATACTTAGGATCATGATTTACCGTAAGTATAGAATAATGTATTTCATTTACATCTTTGATTGTCTTCATTTCTTATCATTTTCTCTCTCGCTTGTCCCTCAACTATTGATATTCTTCTCTATACTTGGAGATATTTTAACCTAAGCAGGACATGCTGAGATGTTGATTGTGTACATTCTCTTGACCTCGATCATCCTTATTTTTGAGTCTCTTATACTTAGGATTAGTTGATCCAAAGTATAGAGGAGATGATTGAATTCTATTCATTTATTCCTTACTCTTTGAGTTGTTATAGTATAGTATTCTTTTCACAGTCTATACTTAGCCTGAGTTATGTCTTCCTTTGTCGCTTTGTGCTCACTATGAGGACACAATTCATGCTAGGTATAGAGGAGTGTCGTATATGTATTCTATATATACTATAGAATCCATAACTCAAACTTCATTGTATTTTTAATAATATGGCTCTAAAAGTATGAGTTTATATTTAGGATTTTTAAAACTCGATAGAAAACTATAAATAAAAGTTATAAAGAGTGCTTTAAAAAAGTTGTATATAAAATGTGTTGCAAATTATTTGTATATAAAATTATTAAGTAGATAAATTTATGAATAAAATTCTTTTGCAAGTCATGTATTGAATTTGTAAAATCTTGTATATAAAATATGTCTAAATATCTTTGTAAATATGTTAATAGTTTTTAAAAATACTTGTAATTTATTCAATTCACTAACTCTTTCAAACATACCAAAAAAATTAAAAGTTTTAAAATGTATTAAACAAATGCAAAATTCTTAAAAATGTACATAAAAACTTTAATACGAAACATTCACTTCATAACATAATTGGTGCATTCATTAGTATTTTTCAAAACAAGATTGATTCTTGAACCGGATGGAACTAAGTTTGAGGGATTGAACTTGGTTCAGGCATTAATCCACTTAATTCTAATGGGTCATTATTAGGAACTGGAATTGAGACGCTTCAAATCTTTGACTTAATTCTTTGAGTTCCATTGGACTGTGTTCAGAATTCAACATAAACTTTTCTAAGTAGGATACCTGGTCTCATCTATATAACTTCTAATAGTGAAATGATTTTGTACTCATGCACACCGCATTTAGCTCGACTGCATGTGGTTGCGAAGGGCAGTTCATTTTAGTGGTACATTTTCGTCTTTGGCTAGTGGTGTTAATGTATAAAGATGGAAGTTGTGGGGTTTAAATAAATCTTTGTGTGAGGAATGGCTTGCTAGCACAAATTTTTATAAGACCCCAAAACGTGGGAGGAAAAAAATTATATCCATCAAGCCACAAAAGATTAATGCAGTGCAACGACATTTCATACCACAAGAAGCCAAACACAAAAATATACATGAGCACAATGGTTCAAGTCAGATAGCATGCATATCTTGGTGGAGACTTGGCTAAACTAGCCAAGCTTCATAGGACATGTGACTACACCAGTCATACTCCACTTCTTTTCCCATTATTCTAGCTTCTCCCTCTTTTGATTGTGAATTAGCTTACACCTGATTGAGAAGGCAATACCCCCTTCTCATGGATCGAGTAGCTGGATGAGGAACCAATGGGAGTGTGGTGGTCGTCTTTTTGCCTCCTCAAGCAAGAAGAGCTAACACCTTTCGTATACAATATAGATTGGTTTCAAGGTTGAATAGCTTGTGTGATGGATGGGTGGATCTGAGTTGGTTGTTGAGGTGAGCCTGGGTAGCGATTTATGGAACTTCAGGATTGTGACTTAAATCCCAATTCTAATGAGGTCCCGACAAATCATTGACCCCAAGTCCTATTCCAAGTTCCTGATTTTTTGCTAAGTGAAGTTCATTTTAAAGAAACAAACGTGTTCTAATTTCTTTTAGTTTTTCTTTTTATTATCTTTTTTGTATTTCACTTATTCTTAGAATAAGTGTTTTCTAAGGGACTAGCAAAGGTAAAGTATAGGAGAACGATGAATCTATGATTCATCTCCTTAATTCTTTCATCTTGTCAAAAATCCATAGTAAAATGCATGTTAATATTAACTAATTCTCAATAATTAACATTCTAATCTCATTTAACACTTATTTTATCCAAATAAAATAATAGAGAAAAAAAGAAATGACACAAGGGTGGAGATATGTAAATATCGACTGACAGATCCTAACCCTGAGACCCGGTCAATGTTGACGTGGTCGACAAAATAAATATGTTCACAAATTTTATTTAGCATTCACATTATCTGAAATAAAGTATTTTCTTGATCAAAGATATTTATAAAAATATATTAATTTCTAATAATATTAGAAAAATCATTTAGTGTAAAAATAATAATTACGATGAACCAAAAAAGTCACAAAAGCTAATTATCGAATTCTATAACTATTTATAGAAAACTCCAAATCGACAAAACTCACTTTTAAATTTTGTTTTCTAGTCAATACTATTTATAAAAATACTAAAACATAGTAGAATAAATCATGTGAGTTTTGACATTTGGACTCCAATATATACATGCACTATATGTAAATAAAACTTTTTTAGTTTTTAAAATTTTTCTTAATTTCCATTAAATTAATTCTTTTTTATAAAATATTTATAAAATTTGTTAGAAAATACAAAAATATAACAGAAAATTGATTGTTGATAAATGCAAATAAATCCCAAAACCAAATAGCCGTAAAGCAAAAATTCCAAACCTTATATCTCTACCATATGAACTCCAAATTGTGTGTACTCACCTTTAAAGTTCATTTTTATAAAATTATCTATCAAATAAAAGTAATTTCACTAAAAACGGAGCTAATACGCAAAAAGTAGTTTGACCCTATTTGTATACTTGTACAATATATTTTAATTTTAGTTTATTTTTCTTTTTTTATTCCTTTTGTATTTTCTACTTTGTAAATAATGTATTAGAAAAATCCTTTAATATAAAACAAAAGTAAAAGTTATTTAAAAAATAAATTTAAATAATAATTACATTAATTTCATAGGTGTAATTTTGCTGTGTTATTTATATATGAATTTATTTAACAAACTAATTAATATTTTTAGATAATTAAATTATTTATTAATTTATTTATAATTTTTATTTTTTAATTGATTGAATAATTTGTTAATTAATAATTAATCTAATTTATTTCGTTAACCTTAGTTTGACTTGTTAAACCTTGATTTAACTAGTCAAACCTCTTCTTCCTCGCTTCTTGTTCTATTCTTCTTTTTCACTTCTTCTTCGCCCAATGGTCTCAAACCCCAACTACTCAACTACCTGTTCGTTTCCTCAACTCCTCGTTCGTTCATCCAATGTCATCAGCCTTCGTGCATCTTCTCCAGCTATCCAGGTTTAATGAGCCTAGAGGCTTTTTTTCTCCTCCATGTATAAAAGTCATCGAGCTCCATCTCTGATCCATATATGCTATTTTACCCCACATTCCAATGAGCTCTGGTGAGAGAGGGTGAGAGTGACAGCAGTCCCTTCTTCTGTTGTCGCAACAAGGAGGAGCAAGGTTCACCGTCATGATCTCTGCCAGCGTTGCAGCTTCGCTCCGTTGTGCGTCGAGCCTCTTCATCTCCATGTGTGGAGGCAATGACCATAGATCTCATTGGAGTTTGAATCTCACAGGTGACATATCACTCCATCATCCACTTCCGTCCAGGTTAGCTTCATGTCGATCTCTTTTCCTTCTCTTTTAATCTCATTCCCTCTCTTCTCTCCTCAAACCCTACATTTTACTTATCGATTTGATATCAAAACCTTTGATTCAACCTTCGACCATTTCATAATTCAAATAACCTTCAAAACCTCTCCATTTCATATACTATCTCACATATTTCTCTACTCCGATCATGGTTGGTGATCGGAGCTCCGCTCCCTTTTCATCGCCTTCATCGGGAGCATCCCATTCTCCCTTTTCATTTATATGTTTTGGGACCAAGTCATGCACATAGGTGGTATATGATATTGCAGGTTATAGGTTAAAGGAATGCGCAGATTCATAAAAATCATCTGGAAATTAGATGTGCGGCATTCATCGAGATGATCATAGCACCTCGTTCGCAGATGATAGACAAGATCGAGACAGGAGTTGGGGTTCCTAACACCCAGTCTTGGAGGGCTTGCCGTGCCCAACAAATAGGATCCGACAATCACTGTAGCAGCCGCTCTCACGGTACTCGGAACATATCTCAATCAATGATCAACAATCAAACCACAATAATGAGTAAACAATAAATAAATATACATGGTGAAATTTATTATATCATACGAAATATGTACAACGATGAGTAGTATGGGTCAAACCACCGAAAGCAAACTGATAGGTACAATTATTATTAACTAATAAAAACTAATAATAATTATTTTTGTACCTTTTCTACCTTTTTAAATTTTGGGGGGTTTTTATTTATATATAAGTTTATGTATTTTTTTAACCTTTCATTCATTTTTTATGTCTTTATATTTTTTTATTTATTTTCTTTTTAATGTTGCACGTTTTAGTTTCTTTTGTTTTTAAAGGAAATATTAATACATACTAATATGTATATTATAAACAACTTTTATGTATATAATACATAAATATATAAAAATATATGAAACATATACATGCACACTGCTTTTTTATTTTTTTTAGGATTTAAATATACATAATTAGTAATAGTAATAATAATAGGTATATAATTTTTATATTTTCTCTATTTTTGTCTTTTATACATTTTTTGCTAATTTTTATGTATTTTAATGATATTTAAATATACAAAATAGAGTTATATATGTATATATGATAGATTATTTTCCGCATGTGCATGTAAGAGAAAGGTGAGAAGTATTTATTGTATTTTTTCCATCATTTTTATCACGCAATGGATAATATAAAGACATAAATAAATAAACACATCTTAGGAGGGGCATATTTGTGATGAATCTCCATTTCATAACTTTTATTCTCATTTTGGCCTTAAAAACCTATCTAAATGCATGTAAATGGCATTATTTTATCCAAATGAACATTCATTATTTATTCCATTTATTGTGTATAAAATATAATTTTGAATGTCAAAATTATAGAATAAATAAAAGAAAAGAAAAGAATAAACTGCCAAAGGTATTCTATTATCCTAAATTTTGAGACCAAGTCAAGAATTGATTTGGTCTACAAGGAATAATGTAGAGGGAGATAAGGGCCAAAAAATCAATAAATTTTCCATTCTTTTATTCATCAATAACTCATTTTTGGGACCTATTTTATTCTTTATTATTTATTCCTCAAATAAAGAAACTTTGTCCATAAAAGTTGTAGATAAAATTATATAGAAAAATACAAAATTTATTTCACACAAAAATAATATAAATTGTACATTTTATACTCTTAATAAAAATCGAAAATCCAAACTTTGCATGTTCAACTTCCATGCCACACTTGGCCATGACATGGCTTAACACAATCCCATCAGTGACCATGAAGTGACTCTTTTTCCAAATAGAACTAGATTGAATTCATTGCACTTCTGCAGCACTCGATCTAGGTGCTCAAGACAAGAATTAAAGATATCACCAAAGACTGAGAAATCATCCATGAAAACTTCGAGAAAACTCCTGACTATATCGACAAAGACAATGAGCATTCAACTTTGGAATGTGGCAGAAGCATTGCACAATCCAAATGGCATTCTTCGAAAGGCATATATGCCTAATAGGCAGGTTGATGAATATGTGATTCATCACTCTAAAAGTTTAAAATAGATATTTATTCTCGAGAAATTAGCTACATATATTCCTTTTATTATGTATTATTCGCATTCATGCATCTAGAATTAATGTTCGTATTTTAGTACTCATATTTGCATTAAATAAGAAGCCAAATCCACTTGTACATATGCATGTGAATATCAGCTAAATTCACCTATTTGTATCTATTTTGTACTATATTTAAATTCAATAAAGTCAACTCTATACTGTATGTATTACTAACATAAATAAAGGAAAAATATCAAAAAATACTAACTTTTAAATTTTTCCAATAAACCTTAGCCCTAGTTTGAGAATAAGAACCTTAAAATGTGCATGTCTCTCTCGTACAGTGTCTGATTTAGATATAGTCACTTTTAAAGTAATACACATTCAAAGAACTTAAAAACAGGAATAATTTTTAAAAATCAAAGATCGCATGTGAAACTTGGTTTTTGGGCCCCTATTTTATATTGTAAATATATATCATAATACCTTTTATTTTATCTCTTTATTTTTTTAATTACTAAAAATAAAAAATAGTTTAAGTTATAAATATTTATTTCATATTTTATATTGTTTTATTTTGATTTTTATATAATTTGACAATGATAAAAAATTGCAGAAGAGAAAAATGCGGTATTTTATACCCATAAGATACCACCCAAAACATACTTTTTGTATAGATGTCTTCATTTGATTTTAGATCCTTCATGAAAGTTGTAGATCTCATTGAGATGAGCAATTTTTGTGTTGATCACTTTTTGATTTGATCCCCTTTGTTCTTTACTTTTTATTTTTCTTTACATTTAATATTTTTATTTTTCTTGGAGCGATACGTTGCAGCTCCTGGAGCCGTCACGTGTCACCCATATTTTATTTATTTATTTATTTAGTATATTATTCATTACTTTAATTATTATTATTTATCCTAATTATTTACTTTGATCAATTTTAATTATTATTATTATTATTTACTCTTTATTATTTATTATTATTATTAAATTTTATTTAATTTTTATTATTTTTCCACCATGTGGTCGCCTCCCTGCGTGCCATGTGGCGCCTCCTCCTTCCACCTGCTCATCATGTGTGATGTACATGATAGTTCCCCTCACCTTCCTCTCATACACCGCCTCATCACTCCACCTCTAATCTTGTGTCAATGAAGGTGGAGACCACCGCTCGCATCGACAACGTCGGCCGCTCCTCTATGGCTTCACTTTCACCGCCTCAAGCTTTATGGTTGAGCTCTCCTCAAGCACTGAGCTATGCCGACTACAGTGCCCTCCTACAGCCACCTTCGACTCATCCATCTTGCCCCGACTCCTATCCCCTTGGTCGTGTGTCGACCTAGAATAAGAACCACGATTGCCCCTTCGCTCCTTGAGATCTATATGCCACTGACACCTCATGATCGTTAATCAACCATCTCCTCACAAGAGCACCATCGTACCCCTGAGCCTCGGCTGTAGTCCACTGCTTGTCGATCCTCTGTGCTCTGCCTCAATAGCGGTGGTTTCCCTGATCGCTCCGCCACCTCAGGTTACGCACCGTCGCTGCTCACTTCTTCTCCCCCTCACGTGAGAAGCACGTAGGGAGGGGGGAAACTTCCCCTTGTATATTCAACAAATCTCAAGGTGCCCCCGCTGCTCTGATGCCACGTGACAACATGCACGCCATTGGAGAATTTGCATGAAAAAGCTCGTGGATTCTTGTAATTAAAGAAGTGCAAGTTTGTGCAATATTTTTTATTTTTTCTATAATTATAGTTAGAAACTTGTGTTTGTATATTTATTTGAGCCTCATATTTGCATCATTTCATTATTCTAAAAATTTCATATTGTAGAAGAACTCTTGCTCTATCATTGTGGATGTTGAATATATTTTTAGGAGTTACATTTTATTTAATATCGCCTACAAATAATATTCGAACAATAATTAGACATTATTAAAAGGGTAATTTCTAGATTTTCCAGAGGTGAATGTCGTTTTACCTTGGTCCTCAAGGGAAATCATCATCTGGTTGTATCTAAAGTACCCATCTAAGAATAGAAGAACTCCTTCCCAACCAAAATTTTAAGAACTTGGCCAATAAACGAAGAGGAATGTGGTCCTTTATTGTTGAATTTAGGTGGCGGTAATCAACATAAAAGCGCCAAGATGTTGGTATAGAGTAAAAATATGTTCTCCTTAATTATTTGTAACCATGAAGATCCCTGATTTTTTTGATAATACATGTAGGGGACACACCCATTTTGAGTAAGAGATGGGATAAATGAAGCTTGATTCATACCATTTTGTGATTTCCTTCATTATTATGTCCTATAGATTATGGTTTAACCTTCTTTGGAATTCACGGGATTGTTTGAAATAATATTCCAGATAAATATGGTGTGCACACAAGGTTGGATTCATTCCGAGGAGATCCGAGACTTTCCAATCAAGTGCCTTGTGGTTTTTCTCTAGAACCTAGAGAATTCGAGATTATTGATCCAAATCAGCATGTTATTGATGATGACATGATACATGTTTTCTCCACCTGCAAGGAAAGAATATTTTATATCTGCTTGAAGCTACTTTAACTCAGGCAATTGTTGAGTCTGTGTCTTGGTCACTTCTGAAACGGTGTTGGTTGGTGAATGGTTTGCTGAATTCAATGAGGTGTTTTCCACCTCTAGCACTCTTTGCTTAAATAATAATGTAACAAACATGTTTGCAATGAATTCTTCCTGTTCATTTTAGCGTGAATCATCAAATAAGTTGATCACTGATTCGGAATCAGTTTTCCATCTGACAATGGGGCATGCGTTGACTATGCTTTCTAGGTCTTCCTCTATAAAGAATATTTATCGTACCAGAATATCATTCAGAGAATGTTGTTGATCAATGATATCAATAATGTCACCATCTTCAGCTGCTAATTTTGGATTCCCTTCGTGAGATGCAGCTTTCGGCTCGATGATCATGTCCATTATGACTCTATCGGTGTGGGAGAGGGATGTAATCCTTCTAGACCCATAGTCAATGATCGCTTCGGTAGTTTGAAGGAACGGTCAACTGAGAATAATTCGGTATGAAGCAATGGTGTAGGAGAATCCATATCAAGGATGACAAAATCTACTACGAAGCGCATGTCCTGCACAATCACAATAATGCCTACTAAACCTTTAGGTCACTTAATGCATCGTTCCACGAACTGTTGGATCATTCGAGTGGGTTTGAGCAGACCTAGCATATGTTCTTGTAGTAGTGAGGAGCGCATAAGATTTATAGAGGAAGCACTATCAAAAAGAGTTCCCTCAAAAGTTCGATAAAATATATGGCATCTGATTAATGGTGCTCCCTTGTATGTCTTTTTCTGTAGGAGAACATTGATAACATTTATAATAGCCATGATTAGGATGTGCTTTTCTCCTCAGTTGCATCTATTCTTGCAGATTTGTCGCATAGAGGTAATGTCGCTTTCAAATATTTCTTCTTAGCTACCATGTTTTCCATGGACTTCATCAATGGCATATTAAAATAGGATTTCCAATAATTTCCACAATGGTAGGGTCTGACAATGCATTTTAAATTTTTCTGATTTTTTGAAAATTTTCATTGCATATGGGAAAGGAATATTCATAGAAGGAAATTTATTGTTCTTAATTAAATCATTATTTACAAATGATCAACTAGAAAAAGAGAGCTCATTCAAAACATACAAAAAAGGTTTTACAAAAGATTCAACTTCATTGGTTGGCTATGGAGTTGCCGCAAGTGATGGCTCCTCCTAGGTAGGTGTAGCTTGGCTTCGACTCTTATTTTATTTTTGAATATTTTATTTTTGCTAATTTTTTGTAATATTTGATGGTGGTGGTGCTCTGGTGCTCCTCCTCCATCATCATCTTCCTCACTCGACTCTGTTGATAGACCGACTGATGCAGAAGATGACTTGTCAGAAGATGCTTTATTATTACCCTTTTGTGCGATAGACACTTGCAACGTCCTACCGATCATGAGAGACAACATTATATAAAAGCAAAATTTGAAATACCTGACTCGGTAGAAGTGAATGGCTCATTACAAACTACCTACTCTTTTTCTTGAAATTATTGGGGTTGGCCTCTACCTATGCAGGAATAGGAGTTTTTGTCATAGAGAGGTCATCGAGCTTATGGCTCATCTCTAATCCTTTAACTAGATAAGCCAAACAATCTAGAGTTTGGTTCACTGGAGCTGCATTGGACTTAGCGTGTTGACTACGTTGAGAGGGATACTATCGGTGAGGCTGCGAATGAGAATATTGAATATTGTAGTGAGGAGTATGATGTTGTTGATGAAATTGAGGAGGAGGAGGAGGAGGATATTATTGGTGTTGAAAATCGCGCAATTGGAATACATATAGTACTAGTTTTATGATGATTTTTGATATTATTGTCTGTCTGGACAAAGTAGTTGTGCATCGTTATTCCATATGCCGTTCACTTCTTGTATTTGATGTGGTGGTGGTAAAAATACATACACATATGATGGGGGATGGGGCTCTAGCTAGTAACAGATGATATATTGCAAAGGTTGTTGTCAGGTGCCTACACGTAGTATATGTGTCGGACCGGAGGCTACACTAAACTTGGCTGAGGCAGCTATGGCAATGAAGGCTCCCTTGGCTCAGCAAGAGTTGTGGCTAACGGACACGCTGACTCCACAACTTTAATGGTGCCAACCAACAGCTCTAGCTTCTCAATGATCTGATCTAGCTTTCAAAATGATGGGTTCATTGTTTGATCATAGACAATTTTTCGAGGTCATGTGATATCTTCTCGATAATATCAACCCTATACATGTGGATATTGATGATGTTGAGGTTGGAGTTCTTGTCCCTGTCCGATTCATGGGATACAACCATGTTCACTAGCTTGTGGTGGATCTGCGACTGACACTGGTATGCACGAGATGAGGATAATGCAACCTCTCGTTCGACTATTTCTTCAAATAACTATGAGACAACATCCTTATTGAAATGGGGTCCGCCACATGCAAAATCAACAAGTCTTTGGCTCTCTTGTAAGGCCTCCGAAGAAGTGTTGGACCAAGCTGGTCGAAGGAATATCATGGTCGGGGCACTTCTCTTGCAAATCTTTGAACCTCTCCTAGGCTTCATGTATGGACTCGTGCGGTCCCTAGAAGAAGGTTGTTGGTACACGCTCTCATCTGATTCAGATGACCTAATGGACAGAACTTATCGAGGAATGCAGACTTTAGTTCCTCCCAAGTCATCACGATATTCCCCAAATGATTTATCCAATATAAAGACTTGTCCTGAAGGTTGAAGGGGAATGCGGTCATTTTAACTACACGTAATGGGGATGTTAGTGTAATTTATTGTGCAATAGATGCTGAAAAGTTGTTGGAGATGGCTATACAACTTTTCATTTGTGTTCCCGTGGAAGGAGGGATGAATAGCTAAGAATTGGGGCTTTAGCTCAAAATGTCCATTGACTACAATAATATGTATCCACTCAGTCATCTGGCTAGAGCCACAATTGTATGTTTCCTTGAGCGTAGTCTAGTGAGGCTCCCTTCTCGGTTCATCTATTGGTCCTCCATGGGGTCCATCTCCTTGTTCATCATCTCCTCCTCGATTCTCTCTTTCTCTCCTCAGGTCATTGAGCATATCCTCGAAAGCAACCAAGCTGAGAGCCTGATTTGTGAACTATTGCTGGATAGACTATATGGAAGCAAACATTGTGCATTCATGGTGTTCAATTGTGCATTTGGTTATTGTAGCCTTTTTCCTTTTCCTCGAGGACTCATCTCTGAATTAGACTAATAGGAACGGGGTCCAGGTTTCGTCTCTTGATCTGCACATTCAAAACATCTCATTCAGACTAGTAATCTTGTGCACTAGATGATGTGATGAATCTGGGATTAGGGTCAACCCTAGATAGATGTGAATGGAGCTTTGATATGAAGATAAATTGATCTCCATCAACAAAGGGTGAATGTCGGAACAAGAGTGATCCTAATTTATTGGAGAAGAAGATGAGGAGTCTGGAGATCGGTTTTAAAATATGAACAGGGTTCTCAGAAATCGTCTTAAATTCTTGAAGATGTTGAGTTCATGGAATCGATGTAGGTGTCGGTGAGATCCCGACTCCATCCATGAGTTGACATCTCGAGAGAGAAGCAGTGTATATGAGGAATGGAATATGGTGATAAACAATGGATGAAATAGAGAGGAGAATAGATGAAGGCTCAAAGTGAACAAGACAAAGAGGAAAAACAGGTGAAATGAAAAAGTGTGCAAGTGCGTTGGACTGGATCTTTGACCTAAAATCAAATTCAAACAAACCCAAAGCAATTGGATTCACCAACTCACGCCAAGTGAAGTTGTAAGTGTTTTTCTATTTTTATCTTTACAATTTTATTTTATTATCAGGCAATCTTATAGCTGGTCCTTAGAGCCTAGACCAATAAGAGAGTGAGTACCGCCATAAGAGTATATCATACTTCATACTTCCTTTGTAACAAGTAGCCTATAATTTTTAAGACACTCCTTGCTATTTGGTCTGGATCAACTAATCAGCCAAAGAATAGAAGAGGAAGCCAAGATGTCCTAAGATCAATACTTAGGACTATGTCCGCAATAATACGAAGCCCTACTCGCCCACATATGATGGAAGTGCCAATACTTCATGGATCCACTCAAAAATAAGAAGTACCTAGTCTGAGATTTTGGCTTTATTTTCCCAAGATCGTGCCTCACTCTGTCTAGAGGGTACTTGAAAATAATGTGAGCTTTAATAACATAAAACAATGAATGTTCGTTATGAATTTTATTTTTGTTCAAAGCTTATTAAACAGTCTCCTTGTTTAAATTTTTTAGGTTTTCACTTTTTTGAGTATTTTCAAATTAGTTCTCCTAATGATTTTTAAAATTTTCTTTTAAAACCCTAAGTGATAGAAAATTGAGGGAGAATATGGAAAAGTCATGGAAATGAAACTATCATGGAGAACTCACCATAATGTCTAATGATGAGACTTACAGTGATTCCCAACTCTCTCAGTATGGGATGCAAGGAAAAAAAATTAATCTACACGACATGAAAATGCAAGCAGATGATATTGCCCTAAGAAGGAATTGTTATAGGCCTAAAGAACAATTTTAATTTGATCTAAATGAAAATGTATCAAAGACGATAGCCATATGAAGATATTAGTGAGTTGGACCTAGATTACTCGATCAAACAAGTCCTAAAACATAAGGGTTCATTCACATAAAACGAATGAAAATAAAGACGGAAAACAAACACAAATAAGTGGAAAAATAGGGAGGATAAAAGGTAGAAAGAGAAAAAAATGCGAGAAAATTGAGAATACAACAAGTGAATAGACAGCTGATAGAATAGGCCTGTGAGAGTTTTCAGTGTCCTAATGTCCTTGGACATGTATTATTACAATTAATTATGTAGAATAAAAAATCTCTCTCTCACAAAATAAAATAAGAATTCTATATTGCATTGTTCCTCTCACATGTCTTCTTCTTGCTCTCTCCTACTAGCATAGAAATGAAAGTCAGTCACCTCCAATCTTGGATGTCTCGAACTCCTAAAAAGTCATCCTCACATAGCGGGACCTCGCAAATAAGTCAACCAAGAAATTACTCAGAAACAAATAAACAGTATGTATATAAAGAAATAAAAGATAGATAACTTCTGCAAATAATATATGCAATCATATCCTACGTTGCTCCCAAACAACAATGACACTTAATAGACGAGATCGAGACATGGGTTACTAATGCCACATCTAAGATGGCATGTGGTGTCCGATAAAACAGATACGACAATCACTAAAACGATCGCTCCCATGGTACTCTGAATGTATCTCAATCAATCACCAACAATCAACACATAATAATGAATAAATAATGAATAAATGTATCGGGTGAAATTTACTATACCCAACAAAAGATGTGTAGTGACAAGTAGTATGGTCGAACCACTGAGAGCAAACTAGATATGTATAGTTATTATTAGGTAATAAAAACGAATAATAATGATTTTTGTACTTTTGTCTGCCTTGGTATTTTTGTGGGTTTTTAATTATATTTAATGTTTATCATTTTTAATTATATATGTCTTTTAAAATTTTTATTTTTTAATTTTCTTATTAATTTCATAAAATTTTAGTTTCTTTTTGTTTTTCAAATATGATATATAGTAAAATGTGTATTATAAATAACATGTATGATATATAATAAATTCTATATAAATATAATTAGGTGTATTGAGGTATAATATAACAACAATCCCTTTTTATTTTTTAAAAATTTTAAATAAATATTAGGTATTTATAACCAATAATAGTAATAATGATAGATATATAAATATTATAACATATAGTCCATATAAGGTCTTATAATTTTAAATATATTTAAAATAATCGATATTTACATAATCAAATTTTTTATTTTTTTATATATTCCTAATTTTGTGATTTTTTATATAACTTTTGCTATGTTTTGTGTATATTTAAGTCATTCAAATATACAATGCAAGGAGTTATATATATATATATATATGGAGAAACTTCAAATGAGGCGGGGTCTCACCATATATATGGTGAGCCACCCTTAATTTAGGCATCTTTCTAATATATTTTACAATTTCTTGTTTCATACATATAATAATAAATATTAACACAACATGTATAGTGAAATAAAATCATGAAAATATTATTATAATGGATGGAAATATTGATTTGAATTTAGATGCTATATTTTACAAAATTCATTTTTTTACAATGTGCAGTTTATATTTTACAAAACTGTACAGAGTTTTTACTAAATTCGCAGTGGCTTTTACAATTTCAGAAAAGCTCCCACCTCATTTGAAAGGTCCCCATATATATATATATATATATATATATATATATATATATATATAGGTCAGATTATTTTGGGTATTAAAAATAGATAAATAGTCTACAAATTGCCAAAAGTATTTTGACTATGTAATATATATTATAAATAAAAATATATAACATAAAACTATTTTTTGGAATTTTATATTCTGTACTTATTTTTATAGCATTTTTAGGTTTTTATTATTTTTTGTATCTTTTTTTGTGATTTTTGATCTAGAGGTTTTACATATAGAAAGATATATCATATTTTTTGGAATTTTTAAAGTAGGTTTTCTAATTTTTGAATTTTTATTTGCAGATAGGGAATAAATAGCTCCCATTCTTTTCTAATAAATGGAGAGGCACAATAAATATCTAATTAAAAGTATTTGCATGTACAAGCAAGGTTAAAAGTATTTACTATATTTTCCCATCATTTTTAGCATGCTAGAGATATTTAATAAAAATAGAAAAACATAAATAAATAAACACAACTTGGGAGTGGTAAATTTGCAACAAAAAAATTCCAAGGTGCAACATGCTAAATACCAATAAATTTTACATGTATTTCCCGATTTCCAAGACTAATTATTAGTAACAAAATTTTCAAGGGTATCACTGCAAAATACCCTCCTCACATTTGGACGTACGCGAGATGAGGAGGCACATGACCCAAGTGGAATAAATAGAAAAGGTAGGAGGTTTCATGAAAATATTACAAAAGTTTTAATGCTACATAAAATATTTACATGGCTAAATTATTATCATGGAAGACACGAAGAGGGGTATAATTTACCCCTTAAGTGGCTCAGATCAGATGCCTCCGCTTGCACCACATTAGCTCACTTTTGATGATCGGGCGGCTACAGAGAATGTGACTTTGCTTTGATTCCAACGACCCATATTAGATCTGGCTCGTACATTGGATGGGACGACACTGAAGCTAACATAAAGAACACCAAGAACACTTTTGGGGCCTAGCTTCAACTGGTAAATCCTACGAGCTTCGGCCTCCTTCTTTGCTCCAATCAGCTCAAATCACTCTTGGGGCCACTCCGCATATGCAAGAAGTGCTCAACAACATCCAAGTCCCCTCGAATGGACCAGGGGTCTTTGGGTTTTAGAGCAACTTGGAGCCCCTGAATGACATTGAATCAGGCTCAAAGGAGAGCTTCAAGGCTTGAGATCCTGCACAAAATATTCAGTGACTCGATACGATTCGCTTCGACCAAATTTTGAAGCTAGGAAACAAGGGAATGGATGCGGTGGTACAACTCTAAATGGTGAGTGTGGGAGAGCTTTGAAAACCTTGGTTATTGTAGGATTAAAGGGGGAAATGAGGGTGAATGGTGGAGAAATGGATGGGGATGAAAATGGAGGTAACGGTGAGGCCGGAACGTGTCGAAAGATGATGAATTTTGAGCGAAAAGCTCTAACAAATTAAATTTCCTAAAATTACACTAAAATGGAAACTAATTTATTAAATTAGCATCTAATATATACTAAGGAAATAAAATGCGAGTGAAATATACAAAGAAATATCTAAAACCTGCCTAGGATAGGGAGCAAAAGAACAATCGTTGGGGAAGGTCTGATGAAGCTTGGATCACCTGATTCCTAGCCTTATCTGTGCCAAAGAGGAGGGGACGATCTTGCTGTCCAAGAGTAATAAACCTTGAGGTCCATTTGGGGTTGCAAAGGCAAAGAGAATAAGAAGATTCAAAAAGAGAATGGGGTTTTATATATAGGTGTGGGATTTGGCAAAAAGGTGGAGACGATTGTGTGAGAGATGGAGAGGGTTGATGAGAACAAGGTTGCGAGCGTGGAGTAGAGGTGATGAAGGAGCAAATGGGTGGAGGTCTCGTGAAGAAGAGGGGTGTGGAGGAAGACTAGAAATTGAGAGAAGATTGACCTCCCATGACTCTGATAGAAGTTAGGGGGTGGGAGGTATTGTTGACCCGCAATCAACAAAAGATGAGACCCGGTTGGTCCATGTGGACCAACCAGAAAAAGGGAAGATAAAATACTTATCAATTTGATTAAAATTGATATATTATTTTACTATTTTTAGGTCAAAACATGAAATATATTTTTTATTTTATGTAATATTCTATGGCTATTTTTATTTTTTTTACAAGCTTATTTATTTGGTATTAATATTTACATGTATCTACATAGGTATATATATACATGTATCTTAGGTATTTTTACTTTATATTGCATTATGGTATTTACATATTTTATATATTTATAACTTATTTAATTACATATTTACATATTTTTAATGTATTTTTCTAATTTTATTTATTTACTTAGTTAAATATATACATGTATTATATAGATTTAGTTTACCTGTATATTTTATTACTTTGTTTATTTTGATGTATTTTCATGGTTTTATTTTATAATAATTATTTAAATGTTTTGAACAATATTTACAGGTATATAAAAATTTCAGGAAGCTAAAATTATAAATAATGAATATATTTAATATTATATATAGGTATACAGTACAATAGGGATCCAAAAGTCATTTTTTGCATCTTAACTCCAAATTAAATGAAACCACTTCCTTAAATAGATATATAAATTTTACGAACAATAAATGTGAGTTTGGTTGATTTTGAGTCCATGTGGAGGAGAAACATGTTTGGGAAGTTCTCCTTATGTTTTTTCGTTCCGAGGTCCTGAGTGCATTGTTTATTATTTTAATGTGAAATTATTTTTGTATTTTTCATTGCATTATTTTATACAATTTTCTGTTAAGAGTTTTATTATTTGAGGTGTAAAAATAGAAAAAAATAAAATACGGCCCTAAATGGACATTTACTGAGTTAAAGAATTAGGGCTTTTTAGTTGTATTTTGTACAATTTCTCTGCCCTATCTCCCCCTACTTTATTTCTTGTCGACCAAGTCATCATGATGACTGAGTCTTGGGGTCTAGAGTTATTCAGTGTCTTTGACACTTCATTCTTTTTCTTTTGTTTCCTTTATTCTTTTATTTTGGAACTAAATACTAATATTTGTACTCTAGTTATTGTCAATTATTGAGTGTTTTTTGTATAAATTAATGTTATATACATGAATTTAGCTAGGTATTATGGCCAACATAAAGGGATAGAAGTGATGAAATCTAGATTCACCGGTTGTTGAGTACCTGTATATCAAATACCATCCAGAACGAAGTCCGATTCATGAGCAAAGCATTAGCCTAATTCGATACACAAACCGCCTAGAGTACGAGCAAAAGCGTAATCTCCGAGTTTGGCATCAACTGGAGCAATTCCCCCACTTCTGGATCATTAATCTGTATCTACCTGGAATCGGGGCATGCACGTGAAGGGATTAACCACCAACTGTTGCATTCACATCGAAGAAACCAACTCAAACAAACCACCGGGATGTCCAGATCGTGTTTCTGGCCCTGCCTCTAATCTACGTCTGAAATAAAAAACCACCACATGAAGCCCGATCGGGCACCAAGCACCGCTGCCTAGAGCTTTGCCGTGAAGCACTGTTCCGATCGAAATTGAGACCCATCGCAGCCGCCTGATCGATATTTGGGGAAGAACATCCTCGCATCTCCAGATTGATCGCGAGCTCATCAATGAAACAAACCACCACCGCATGAATCCTACGGTTCAGATACGTCATCACTTTAGCGAAGCACGTGCAATGCACGTACATTACAGATAATTGTGTGCATTTTACATTAAAACCCCAAAATATTCATTGATTCACGAATAGGTCCTCTTCAGATTGAATTCGTATGAACTCTCACATTTATTGTGGAATTTACAGGAGCCCAACCAGATTTATTTGTTATTGCATACGGGTCCCTCACTTGTTGGAGGCTCCAACACGTGAGGCTACACATGCATATACGTAATTTTTGCATGCACGTCCCCTCGTGTTTCATTAATTTTAACTCACCTCTATACTACAGTATTATTACTAATACAACCATGTATACAACGTACTAAATAGTAATACATATAACAGCCATATTAAAGAAAATACTAATAATAAATTTTAAATAAAAATATGTATAAATACATAGTAATATACTATATATTGTTCAAAACTTTATTCTGAATAATAAAAATGTTTTCTATTTTCAATATTCAGAACAAAATACAAAAAAATCAAAGTACAAAAATACATAAAAAAATAAAAATACCACTAAAAAAATATATAAATTATACACAATATATTTTACTAAAGCCCATGCATGGTATAGAAATTAAACCTAGGACTTTATCCCACATCGTTCAAATATGCTAAAATGCATTATCTTATATCCTTAATTTAGTCGATTAATATTAATGTTTAAGACATATTTTAGATTAGTAGGAAAAAGTTTCTTGAGCTATTTAGTTATATCATCCAATTTTATAAAAGAAGACCAACTTGAAGTTTAGAAAAATTAAATTTGGAATGAAACAACATGCCTAATGCATACCCATTCTTGTAATGATCCTTATCACTTTAGTGTGATGATATATAACATTATACTCAATCTAACGATTCACACTATGTGAATCCATAGAATCCTTTTTTCCTGCTCGCTCCTGGAGGTATTATAATGCCATTGTGCCATGATATCTTATATGTCTCTTGGTCAAGGTTGCCTTGAAGATAATATTTCAGATATCGATGGGATTTCAATGTATCTTTCATGTTAACAAAGATCTTCCTTTGACCCCTGAGAAACAACTTGAAGGCTCGAGACCAAAGGATGTAATTTTCTACATGCTTGAGTTTGATGGTAGTCCCTTGTACCATCATAGAAGACAAAGTGAACAGGGACATGGTCTCGGTAAGATTTGATGTCTTCACTGTCATCGATAGTAATCACAAAGTTTGTTGTAAATATCTAGATACTCATGAATCTTCCATCACACAAACTCAAAGTATGCACTAGGGCTTGGGTACAAGTCAAGGAGGGTGTGTACCATGCTGAACAAAAGTATACTAGTGTCGCAAGAGTCCTAGTAGTATTTTGATGACCGCCAGATTCTCAGTTGCGACAATGAAGGAGCCCCAGGGGAATTTGCAGTGTTACCATGGAGATTGTTGGCATCGTAGGAGAGGGGTTGAAGCCCTGGAACCGGTCCATGTTGACCATTGAAACACTAGTGGTGGTGCAAGCGTGGACTTTGGGGTCAGTACATAATCAGAAGCAATTTGAGTTGATCGGTATGGCCTGCGTTGGAGGCGTAAGGGAAATCGTTGGTCCTAGATAGAGATGTTGTCATTCCCCTATCGCATCAACTCCCTGTCAGGTAGTAAAGAAGGGGTTTATCGAAACCAGTCGATGGAGAAAGGTGAAGGAGGGGTCTTGACGACATTCGTGACTAATATGGAAGGGGAGGCTAACAGGTGGACCTACTTCTCGATCCTTTAGCTTCCTTGCTTTTAAACTAGCTATAAAATAAATATTGAAGTTATGTGAGCATACAAATATACTTGCTTATACATGATCTAACAATCTCTCCCTTTTAATGACCAAAAACAATTCACGTGTTTGCAAAAGTGATAAAAAAACGTTTGAAACATATTTTTTGGAAATCTCACCCTTGTAACATTAGAAAAAGGTCAAAAAATATACCAAAAAGTACAAAGTAAGATATATTCTTTCTTCGAGAAAACAAAAAACAATCAATTTGAATTAGCTCTCCTTAAATTAGAGATCCTCCTTAGTCTTTGGTAAAAGGTTGTTGAGGGAAAAATATTTTCTATTTGATAGAGCTCGAGCATTCTCTTATATATAAGAGAGATGCACTCATGTGTAAATTACATTGTAAGGACTAAGAAATAAATAAACATGGAAACAAGTAACATAAAAACTTTCAACAATCCCCATCAAGCTGGAGTATAGATGTCTATCACGCTCAACTTGGAATAACATCTCTAGAAAGGTCTCAGGCAAATATTCTTAGTAAATGCCTATGTAGTATGATCTCCTGAAATAACATGAGAAGTGATGATAAACCTCTTTAAATCATATCTTAGGTATAGTGACAATCCACTTCAACATATTTAGTTTTCTCGTGAAAAGCTGGATTATTTACAGTAAAGAGAGTTGCATGGTTGCCACACAATAGTTGCATGGGAAAATGTACATCGATGCCCATACCAGAAAGAAAAGAACTAACCCAAATCATTTCAGTATTACACTACACCATGTCCATGTATTCTGATTCAGCACTAGATCTCATTATCACAATCAGCATCTTTTCTATGATATTAGAGAGTTTCCCACAAACACAGCAAATCACGAGGAAGATTTCCTATCCATGGGGCAACTGATATATTCTGCATATGCACAAGATGTAATGGACAGTGAAATCCCTCTATTAAATATTAGGCATGTTCCAGGAGAAGACTTCAGGTGTCCTCAAATCATGTACACTGCATCCATGTGCACATGTCTTAGTTGCTCCATGAACTCGTCACTACAGAAGAAATATCAAGTCAGGTGATTGTAACATGGAAAAACTTCCCAATCAACTCTCTATACCTTTTTTTATCTACTTTCACAGTGGTATCATAACGTAATTTTATTTTTGGATCCACAAATGCGGAGGTCGGTCTGCAACATTTCATTCATGCTTATGAAAGAATATCGGTTACATACTTTCTTTTGGTTGTGACAAGGTCCTAGTGGTTTCTAACATATTCTAGACCCAGAAAGTCACATAGTTCACCCAAGTTTTTGGGACAAACTATTGTCCAAGAAAGTTCTTGGGCGTAGTGATACTATGAATATCATCTCCGGTTACAATAATATCATCAACATACACCAAGATGACAATCACACCTCGTTGAGTCCTCTAAATAAAGAGGAAATGATCTCCAGTCGGCCATGTAAACCCCTTCTGTTCAATCATATATGATAGCTTCAAACACCAAGTCTCAAGGATTTTCTTAAGGCCTTAGATAGCCCTATGGAGAAGACATACATGCGCCCCCTAAGTTGTAAACCCAGTTGGTAGCTGCATATACACCTCTTCATTTAGATCACTATATACTAAAGCATTCTTGACATCAAGTTCAAATAAAGGTCAATCATGTACCACAACAACTGACAGTAGAATCTGTAGTGTTGAATGTAGATCAACTGGAGAAAAGATATCAAGGTAATCAACCTGGAAAGTTTGCATAAACTCCGGCCACCAAATGTCCCTTGTACCTATATACAAAACCATTCGCTCTATTCTTGAGAGTGAACCCTTTTGTATCTCACAACAAATGCCCATGTAGGAGCAGAAACAAGAGTACATGTCCCGCAAACTGGAGCGCAACCATCTCCTCCTCCATGGCAAGATGCTAGTGTCTCTACTTGAGGGCATCCTAGTATGTAAATGGTATTTAAATGGCAGATAATCCCACAACAAATTTCCTAAAATATTTTGATGGTCATACTAAAGACACGTTTTAAGATAGGGTATCTAGCAAAGGTACGTTTGCAAATGCGTAAGGCAACCATCCTAGATCATTCTCATATGGTGGTTCCTTCCCATCCTGTATATCTTCCTACTCTCTTGTATTTGTGTTCACCATTCAAACCACCAGCTCCATTATTTGAAACCAAATTTGCAGAATTTACTTGAGGCATGATGGGTGTTGGGGAAGGCACCGAAGCATGGAGAACATGCTGAGGTATATTTATAGGAGGTGGAAGAATAACCTCATTCCCAAACTCTAAGGGACTCACTATATAAGTATAGTACATGATGGACTCAAAAGTGACATCAGCACCTACTTTGTATTTTATTTGTACATGATCAAAACATTATAACCATTTTAGGTACAAGAGTACCCCACAAGCATACATTTGAAAACTCTAGGAGAAAGCTTGTCACGACCTAGATGTAGAAGGTGTACAAATGAAAAACAAACAAATACCCATGGAATAAGAAAGAAAAGGCCAATTTTAGGAAAGTACGAGAAAAGGGGGCTTTTCACCCAGAATGGTAGAGGGTATTCGATTGATGATGTAATATGTTGTCATCACAGCATCACCCCTGAAAGAATAAGGAGCTCGACTTTAAATAAGAAGAGATAATGATGTTCTGAAAATGGTGGTTTTTGCATTCAGCAGCATCATTCTCATGTGAAATATAAGGGCACGAAGCTTGATGGATATTGCTATGTGAACTAAAGAAATGAGATAGTTGAATAGTATATAACTCCAGTGCATTATCAGAACGAATGTATTGAATATAAGAAGAGAAAATATTCTTCATTTTATTTAAAATTTCGAATCATTATACTAGTATCAGACACTCTTTAACAAAATTCCCATGACAATATAGAAAAAAAATCATCCACGATAACCAAATGATACATGTGTCACGGATGATCTAGGGCACAACTCGGATCCCACATATCAAAATAAAAAAGGTCAGAAAGACTCTAACTACTATGACTTTAACAACTTGGAAAGCTAGACTAGTATGCTTTCTAAGATGACATGGTTCATATTGAAAAGTGGACTTGATAGAAATGCCAATGATGAGATGACATATCTTCTGCAACCGAACATGACCAAATCAGAGATGCCGCGTGTAAGGAGAAATTGATACAATTGAAAGGGAGCTAGCACCTGCATAAAAAATACTATATCAACATGTAAACCCTCCATGCTCACTGCCACATCCAATCACCTTAGTCGTAACTATACCCTAAAAAACAAGGGAAGCAGGGCTATGGCATGACAATGTAAATATTTTGTAATCTGACTGATAGACAATAAATTTACTGAGAATTCGGATATATGAAGAACACTCTACAAGTGCGTTGAGGGAGTCAAATGGACCTCACCTTTTTTGGTGATGAGATAATATATCCCACCAACAATCACCACCAATCTGCCAAATTGTATCGTGTCATAAAAATAGAACCATGAGAGATCTCCACTGAGATGATGAGAAGCTCTAGAGTCCATGATCCATTTTGAAAGGTCCAGTTGAGAACGATTAGTAAATGTGCGAGTAATACCTAAAGTTATGGTGGAGGCAGAAGCATCAACATCTGATGGTTTGGTAGAAGTAGAACATTGAGAAATTGTGGGCATGATCTCTCTCAATCATGCAACAAAATCATCAAAATGATGATAAGTAGAATCAGGAGCACTCTGGACAATGCTCAGTGCCACAAGCTGATGGTGGAAAGCTGTGCTTGGAATAACATGTGTCCTCTTAATTATCAGACCTATGAAAATACGAAGATGGTTGGCATGGGCATGGGCCTCCTATGCCACTAGTGTGATGTCCTCTAAATTGATGCAAACCACCTCTACCACGAGAGGTCTACATATCCAGTGACGTTTGAGAAGATGTAGCAAAAGGGATGCTCAGTTTGCTCTACTTGTGGTATGCCTCCTCCATAGGTGGTTGTTGAATAGGAATTTTGTGTGGTTTAATTAATAAGAATTAATTGCAATGCCATCTCAACCCTAAAAAACCCTCAAAAAAATTATTTAAGAACTCTCAAGCAAAATAATATGAAGAAACGTAACAAAAGAGTTTTGGTATTTATTTACCAGTATAGCGTACAGGATTGAATTCAGGGTGGCTACAAAAAATCCCAAGGGTTATTTAATTCAATGAAAAACAATGAAAGAAAAGAGCAATTTCTAGTCACACTACTCTTGGTTTTTGTGAAATTTTTTTTATAATTTTATAATTTTATATATTTTTATGTTTTTTGATTTTTAAAATTTTAGAAATTTTTTAGGGTTTGTAAATATTTTTAATTTTTAAAAATAAAAGGAAATGAAAATAAATAAAAGAAATAATGAAATAAATAAGAAAAAGGCAACTTTATGGATTTTTAAAGTGTAGCAAAAATAGACATAATATTAAAATAAAATTTATTTCGAGTTTTTTAAATTTTTCTAATGTTTTATTTTTTATTTTATTTTTGATTTTTCTAGGATTTTCAATAAATGAAACATGTAATGCAAATAGAAAATAACGCAAATGATTTTGGATTTTTAAAGAGAAGAAAGAAGTTAAAAATCCGGGAAATATACACAACCAGAAAGATGATTTTTTGGATTTTTTTTCTCATTTAACATGATTTTTTAGTATTTTTAATATTCTCTATTTTTTGGGTTTTTTAAGAGTTAGCTAATGGAAATTTGTCGAAAAAATTAAATAAAAAGAAACATTTAAGAACTTTTTTTAGAATATTTGAAAAAGGTTTTTGTATTTTTTATTGATTTTCTGATACCGACGGGGAATATTTTTATGATTTTTTATTTATTACAAATATTAAAGATTAATAGGGGGTTAAGGTAACATTTATGGATTCTTAATTATATTTTTCTTTTTTAATTCAATTTCACATGAAAAAGTAAATGTAGATTCATAGAAACTTAAATGAAAAGAAAATTAGTTTGTGGACTAAGTGATAACATATACAGAAAATGAAGGGGCCCAACGTGCAAAATACTAAAAAAACACGTGAGTCGCGTTGGCAAAGTGCAAATATTTTAATTCCAATGGCCAAACTATAACAACAAACTAGAGGACTTTTTTTTAGTTTACCCAGAAGGCACATGCAAAGCCCATGTTACAGTTCAAACAATAATAAAAATGAAATAAAACAAATAACGGGGAAAATAATGCAATTTCTCAAATAACAGGAGTTTAACACATGTCCTTAAAGGACTTATTTGCAAATAAGTGAACATATAGGGGCTAAGTCACAATTTTACCCTTAATACACTGGAGGATTAGACATCTAAGATGGAGATGAACTCGGATTGGACTGCTAAGGATGAAGACACACATGAATGGTCTCGATGTGATCTAGAACTTGATCCACGGCTCAAAATTAGGACTCGATCAACGGTTATGATGAAATCTCGAGTCGTTATTCTTGATCGTGTGAATATGGAGCTCGCTGAATGAACACGGAAGAAGCTCTTCTCTGATGGCTTTCAATTGAGCAGATGTCGCTCGATCCACAACTGAATCGATTCCTGAAGATGGTTGTAGCTTTAGCTTCCTGCTAGGATCCTCTACCAATCTGATGCACATCTAAAGCTCACAGGTACTAGATCGAGATCTAAAGCTTCGAAAAGTCTTTAGGTTCAAGTATGCTCCAGATCGTACTCTATTAGTCCAGGATGAGTCCCATTGCCTACAAGTTATTGCTTATACTTGGATGGAGTCTCCAGCTAAGTTTGTTAGATGAATATGACAAGAAATGGAAGGTGGATGAGTGATCCGATGATCAAGGTCCAAATAGGAGTCGTTCTATAGATTTGAGATGATCTGAAGGGGCCAGGCCGCGAGAAGAGATGGAAATTAACATGCGATGGTGTGGGGACGATTTGATATGAAATAAGTGAACGGAGCAACTCCTATGATCAGATCGGAGGTTTATCGATAATAAATCGGATCTATTTGAAATTAAAATAGAAATTGTTGAATTAAAGAAATAAATCAAACCTAAACTCTACTTAATTACCCTATAGTTGATGGATGATGATGATCACCTCAATCTTGTTATGGAGGGGGTGTCGGAGGAGAAGGGGTTGGAGGAGGTGGTTGGAAGAGGAGGAAGGGTAGAAGGGTGAGAAGGGGAGAGGAAGAGGGAGAGGGAGAGGGAGGTGGTGGATTTTCTTCCAAATATGCCTTTTTAATAACATCATGGTTTGATTAAACTATGGTTAAGTTTAACTTATTAACGATCAAAGAAATGGAGGGGGATACGTGATAGTACGACAAGAAGTTGGGGACAAAAGTGATATTCCCATAAAGAGAGGGGTATAACTGATACTGTAATATGTGAGAGGGGTACAACTGATAAAAACCTTTCAAAAATGAATGAAGGATTTCATGTCTTTCTATTTTTTTATGAATGTAGATAAATTGAATGCCCTACGTCCCTTAAGAAATTGCACAATTACATCTATTATCTTGAAGTGTTCAGTCCATTTGTTTGAGAAAAGTAACACTGATCCGTTATGATGTTATAGCTATGCATCTACTGGATCGAGTTAGGCATCAATTCGCGATGCAATAACTTGTCCCAACATATGTTGAGAGGATAAATGTTATCTCTCGATGTAATAAAATGCGAAGTGGTAACATCTTATATTGCTCTATATTACATCGAGAATATGTGGATCAATGGAAGGACAGAGAACAAATAGTAGTATTTAAGCATGGTAATGTAAATATTGATATGTACAAGCAATGGTACTGGAGTATAAGAAGAAGGTCGGTCTAGACGTAAAATCCACCTCCTACAATATTTTTTTTTATTTTTAGTATATTCTATTAATTTATTGGATCATATATTAAATAGGTAGACACGATTCTCCATTCTGTTGAAATTAAACAATCAACAGATTTGTTGTCGACTGTAAGGGTGAAAGTTGAAGATACAATTACATATTCCGATGACACAATTAATATGTTCTTATTAATATATCCATTCCATCAATATGAGAAAGCATGCATGCCACCGTTCATTAAAAAATAAACACGTGAAGATAGCCATAAGATAACATGAGACAGTGCAAAGGAAATAGTGGAGGAGGAGGTGAAAGAAGAGGAGGTCTAAGCTGAGTTTTAAAGTGATGGAAATACTAGAATATTGTAAAATGGTTAAATTATTTATTAGAAAATTATAAAATCATTCATGTATGACTAATAGAATATATGCACTTTTTTATAATGATTAATATTATAAGTGGAATGTTAGGCTAATGTCATGGTCAATTACCTTGAGATTCGGTTTCTATTAGGAGATTTACATTGTAAAATATAGAGAATTTTATAAGATGCTGAATAAAAAATATTCTACACTTAAAAAATAAATAAACAATCACAATTTGAAAATTTGTATAAAAGAAACATACGATAATAATGACATATCAGACATACAAAAGTATATTAATAAAGATTCATTGGTTTGTTTGTGCAATATTTTGTACAAAATAAATAAGTATTGTACAAATTTATATCATTATTAATAATTGTATAAAAGGTGTAGGGTCATTATTCTACAGCCCTAACTATCTATTATACCATCGTACAACAATTTAAAAAATTATGTAGTTGATTATTATGGTATTAAAAAGTTGTATTTATTAGTATAAACAATGTAGGGTTATGTTTAAAAATAGGAGAACGTATAAATAACTTGGGAGAACGAGGGAAATTATGTTAAAAGGGCTAAGCCCAAATCAACACCTGATGTGCACATTTGGTCTTGTCTCCCCAAATCGAAACCTCAAGTGCTGATAGGTGCTAAAATTTACATTACTAAGCAACGATGCATATTTAATTAATTATAAATAATTTTTATGCATATTTAATTTGGTCTTGACACACTAATGTTATTTCTTATGCAGACGCCTACTATGTTTGCTCCCGGGGATAAAAGATCTACCACGAGTTTTACTACATTTGTTGGAGGAAATCTTATTACATTGCACACAAAGAAGGACAATTTGGTTTCTAGATTTAGTGTAGAGGCATATTACAAAGCTATGCCTCGAGCAACCTGTGGAATTAGATAGTTTTTATCATTTCTAAAGGAAATTGGTATCTCAGTTAAAAGTCTAATTCCCCTTAATTTTCACAATAAGGTTGCCACATATATTGCGTCTACTATGAGTTTTCATGAACAAACCAATCACAATGAAGTGTATCGTCTTTCTATCAGAGATGCAGTTCGAGAAGGGATGATGATGATAAATTTGCCTCATATTTTTACGAACATCAACTTGCAAGGATCTTCACCAAATCTTTACCAAAGAAGTACATCTTAGATCTTATCTCCTCTTCTAGTTAGGTTTGATCGATGGGTATGCTCCAACTTGTGTGTGTATGTGGTGTTTTGTGTGCTCACTTACATACATATGTGCGTACGTATATTGTATATCATGTTTTACATCCTAAATTATTATCTGGAGATCATAGAGATCTTGTAGAATATTCTGGTATCTTTATTATTCACTTTTGATTTCTTTTCACGTATATGTATTTCTATTTAAAGTTTTAAACCTCTCTAAACCTACAAATACAGAGAGGGTCATCAATCAATAACATCAATCCATTCCATCTCATTGTTTTTCCACATCTAGATATATACTTCACTAGAGAAATAAATATATGTTTATATAACTGGATAATAAATATACATACACATTTATGCTCATGGAATCCTAATATTTGCTTGTGAGTGAGGTAAGGTGATGCACATGTGAGGATGATACGATAACCAAAGAGTTCTTTATTCTTCCTTGAATCTAATGATTGATTAGTATTATACATGTCTATCTTGGAATGGGCTATTAGAACTTTAGATTTAAGTTTTAGGATTGGAGAACAAGTACGGATTTGAGGTATTCATTACTTTTAATTAAACTGCTTAAAATACTTGCGATGTGTTTTCACGCATTTCATCTCAAGTATATATCTATTACATTCTACAAGTCCGGTTAGCTCATACTCTCTTATTTGCAACCTATTTAGGTTAAGAACGAACATATTAAGCAGGGACATGCTGAATAAGAAGATATAGTGCAAGAGCAATTAGAATGAAAAGGTTTCACTTGTACTCTTTGCTTTTATCGCATTTAATTTCATATAAAATATAATTATTTTTATTTCCGTCAAGTTGTAGCACATGCGGAACAACCTGTAGACAATGTTATCATACATTAATATTGATGTAACAAGGACTCTTGAGTAAACTCTAAAATTACTATTTCTTTACTTAATTGTACTTAATGAGATTCGTGATTGTTAGCATTCGTATGTGGTTGCATGCTAGTCGTAATTCTGGTGCCTTTTAATCTTCTCTGAACAATGTCGATCTTAATTAATAATTAATATATGGATTGGCATTCCAAACCACGACGAGCGAGTAAGAATAATTCCTGTGGCACAGGCAGAGTGCTACAATCATATTTCACTGGTTAGGCATCGCACATGAAAGTCATTGTTTCCTTTGTGAAAATACCAGGGAGACATGGACCATATATAGAGAGGGTGTTATGTCACAAGATCGGTATGCCCGTTTTCAGACCTCCCACTTACTACGTTACTTAACACAATCTTCTCCTTAATCCAAGAAGATAAGGAAAACAATGTTATAAACCATTTAGGCCACTTAAATCAAAGGTTACAATAGTTTCATGGCATATTTGAAAAAAAAATCAATGTGATACGGAGTTTAATGGAACCTTCGTTCTGACAATGAGTTTAATCTATAATTCACGTTTTCTCTCTAACCCATGTTGATTTATAGTTGCTTCAGCTCTTGCTTCGAAAATAAAAACCTTGGTGAGTGATTGAACTTTAAAAGTTGTCTTCCTTAATCCAGAACAGAACAAAGTTCCAATAAAACATAAGATGTTGTACTTACAGCTTATGTCCAAAAGTAACGAGACAAATTAGATTCACAAAGTATAGTACGAGTGCATTCTTGTAGAATTGTGGTTCCTTATTTGGTCTGGGTCTGTGTGCATAGTTTTTCAAACTCCGAGAAAGCGGTTGTTGGAGTATTCATTGTATGCGTCATCTAGTGGGAGATGGATAAATGGATCTCTCCAGGATCCATTTACCCCATCCAGAGTTTAGTCCCACATCTACCAGTTTCAAGATGTGGAGACTGAGTGGGGGCTATATATATAGACCCCCACACCCCTTTTATTCAGTGGAGAAAGTGCAATGAACACATATGCCCTCAGAGGCATTCTCTCGTGGTTTCATCCCACTCCTTAGGGAGTAGGGTTCCATGTTAAATCCCGTTGTTCTTATTGTTCTTTATCCTTTTCCATGTTTCGCTTCTGCATTCTCTATTTTCTAATATGGTATCAAAGCGGGTCGATTCTTGAGAAATGTTTTTTCATTATTTTTATTCCATATTCGATTCAGTGATCATTTATTCTTGAAATATTGCTCAAGTTTCTGATCAAGAGGAAGAGCCGTGGGTTTTGCTTCTTGAAACCCTAATTCAAGCAGAGAATGTCTTCTCCAGCCATCCGCGGTTCTTGTGAGGAGAACCCTAGCCCTAGCCACATCTCTAGATCTCACGCTGGCGGCACGAGATGCCCTGGCGATTCTTCATCCTGGAGACTGGTTTGGACTGCCAAACCATATCCATCATTGTGGCTCTCTGCGACCGCGACATCAACTACAGATGAGACCCAACTTTAGCAAGTTTAGGAAGGCGGCGGCCTTCCGAGCCGCATCCCCATCTCGACAGTAGCAGTTCCATCGATTCCTCCTGTCAACGGTGCTCTCCTCCCCTAGAGGCAGAACCCCGCTACTCGCCAGATCCAAAATGCCATGGGGCATGAAGAGTCCAACCACGCATCGGGAGGCTCCCCTACATGCGAAGCTCCAGTGCTCCATGCCTCCTGTGGTGAAACAAGTGCTTCCCAGGCGACGTGCCTCTCCAAAATCATTCTCACGTGCAGGTGGCTCGTAGGCAGCTCCCTTCATTACATACTCCTGGCAGCAAACCCGCAGGCGGAGACCCGCAGCTCCTCAGCACAGGGAGCATCATCTTCAATGCCAGGTGGTTCTCGCGTGAAGCTTCTCCATCGCGGTATCATGCACTTCTCTCCATCTCTTCCACGTACAACGTTGCCACCCTACTCTGGGCCCTCCAAGCAGATCGGGAAGTGACACCATCGGAGCAGTGGCATGTCATGAGAAGAGTTCCAACATTGGGGACCCTAGGGGCCAATGTCCCTATTTATTAAAAAAACTTATTCTGCTGCTATAGCCCATGTCGGCCGATGTTGGAAAAAAATGGGGGGACGCCCACGGGGGTTGCGGAGAAAAAAAAGGAGAATTGAGCCCAAGTAGGTCATTGAAAAAATCCAAAAAAAAATGGGGAACGTATTAAAAAAAGAGGGGGTTTGATGAGTCTTTGGGCCCTTTAGGCTATGATATCGAAAAAAACAAGGCACGTACAAGGAAAAGCTGTACGTAAAATATTTGCAAAAAATACAAAAAGGTATAGAAAAGCCATAAAAAATGTTGATTAGGCTTTAAAAAAAATATTTTGACGGCTTATTTAAAAAAATGATGAAAAGCTATGTGAAATTTTTGTGAATGTTTCATGTTGTTTTCCCCAGTTTATTGTCTTCTCTCAACTTGGTCGCTATTCATTGTTTTCTGAAAAGTATGGGAGAAAGGGAGAGTATGGTGTAGAGTCACATGTCTTCTTCCATATTCAGAGGTCAGATTAATATATTCTCCAGACCAACCGATTTCTAGACTATATAGAGATTTTGTCAAACTTGATGTCAGATTCCGAGTCAGTTTTAGACACGCATGAGTATGCGGTCATCTTTTTAGATGTGCACATGTTTTCCATCTTTTGTGTGGTCCCCACCTTCTTATTATTGGCTAGAGTTTTCATGTGAGCTATAGGGACTCCGGAGTAGAGGACCATTCCCTATGCCATATTGGCCAGAGTTTTCATGTGGTATCATAAGTGCTCCAGAGTAGAGTACCATTCTTTGTGCCAGATGGGAGAGACCCAGTTCTCCGACAAGGAGACTTCTTTAAGACTCCATTCTCTAGCGACCGTGGACTCCAATGAGGATTGCACTTCCATGGCGACTCATTTCCAGTTGCAATGACTCTGATAGATGCAGTTCAAAGCACATGCTCTCCGATGAGGAGATTCAGCATACTCACACTCCAGCCCGTTCGTCCTCCTCACATGCTCGGCAAGAGAAGCAACGTCCTCGACAGCAGCAATTGTGCGCATTGAGTTGATATTGTCCGTAGTGTCCTGTAGCGTGAGTTAAGTTTCTTTCTGTTTGTCCAAGTTGAGCATTCCATGCTCCAGCTTGAAGGAGAGTGTTGGAGTATTCGTTGTATGCGTCATCTATGTGGGAGATGGGTAAATGAATTTCTCCAGGATACATTTACCCCATCTAGAGTTTAGTCCCACATCTACCTGTTTGGAGATGTGGAGACTCAGTGGGGCCTATATATATACCTCTACACCCATTGTATTCAGTGGAGAAAGTGCAATGAACATATGCCCTCTTAGGCATTCTCACATAGTTTCATGCTGCTCCTTAGGGAGTAGGGTTCCACGTTAAATCCCGTTGTTTTTATTGTCTTTTATCTTTTTTCATGTTTCACTTCCGCATTCTCTATTTTCTAATAGCAGTCTTTGGTTGTAAAGAACAAAACTCAAGTGAAACTTGAGGAGTCGTCTATTATGACAAGGCAATAATGACATTCACTAAAATGTTCGCATTATGTAGATCAAAAGAGGTTTGCGTGTAATAGGTCTAAAGAACCTTTTCTACCACAATGAGCTTAATTTATGATTCAAGTTTTTCCTCTCTAACCTATGTTCATCTATCACTGCTTCTGTTGTTGCTATGAGACTATGGACCGAAGGACCGATATGATTTGTGGTTTTAATCAATTGCAAGGAAATTGGAGACATCAATACCAAAGCCTAAGTTTTCTTGATATCGCAAATAAAATGCACTAAGGAGGTCCATGCATTAAGATAATTGATTGTGGATGCATGATGATCACATGTCGGGAGTTATCCATGTCACTGTGCTGGGACTTTACAGTCGACTTTGATTCCATGTTTTCAATGGGGGAATAAATCTTACTGATTATGATCCTTGGGCAATTGATAACTCTTGAACCTAATGCTCTCCTTTTGTTTTCTTATTCTTGTATGGTCATGAAGGCCTTCTCATTTTAGTATGATGAATGACATATATAGTCATTTTTCTTAAAAAAATCATGTCATGATCTTATTAGTTCTAACTAAATGCAAAATATTAGTATACTAACATGAGAATGCTCAAGTAGGGTGCCGTGGAGGTCTGTCGGTAGGCCCTATAGCGCTTTCCTGTTTGGATCTAAGGCTCTGTTGCATCGGCAACCCCCTTATGCCTGAAAAGCAACTCCAAAGGGATCTTGTGAGTTGGACCTAAATAACCCAAGATGGAGGCCCTCTTGATATCATCTTCTAAGTTTGACCCCTCCAATCCTACTTCTGTGCCTGTGGAAAACCCCGATTGGACAACGTCATCGCATAGAAAGAAAAAGAATGCTCAAGGGCAACGCATGCTGGAAGGTCATTCTGGCCAACCCCCCATGTTTTTAATGACCATTATTACTTGTAATGACAGCGGACTTAACAGACCGTGCAAGCAAAGGGCTCTTCTTAACTCCATCAACTCAATGGGTGCGGAACTCGTTGGCCTTGTTTAGATGAAGATAAGGTCTTAGAGCAGAGACATATTTGCCTCCATCATCATTCACAACGATACCATGATGGGGCGTATCTATGCTTTATGGAGAATAGCGTGCTGGTCTGTACCCCGCTACGTATCTCCCCCCAATCAATCTCACTTGCATGTTCCAACAAGGGTGGTCTCTTTCTAAACATCACAGTAGTCTATGGTTCAAACAATCTGTCCACGCATAATTCTTTATGGGAGGATCTTATGTACCTCAACCAACCAAGCCACATCCCCTGGGTTGTTCTTTGTGACTTTAACACAGTGTGCTACTTCTCTGAAAAAGTGGGAGGTAGGGCCCCGATGCGTGGAGGCATGGACGACTTCAACAACACATCGCCCATTGTGATCTTTGGGATTTGGATACATGTGGCAATAACTGGTCTTGGTCCAACTCTGCCACTAACCCCTCTAGAATCATTGCGCGGTTGGACCAGTCATTGGTCAATGATGCTTGTCTCGCTCTCTTCCCTCATGTTACGCTGTATTACACTCCAACTGTTTTGAGTGACCATCTTCTACTTCACATATGCCTGGCAGAGGCACCTATCTCATGGAAATCCTTCCGATACTTTGACTATTGCTGACTCGCACTGGTTACTCTGATGCGCTCTCGCTTCCTTGGAGTTCCCACGTCCCTGGTAACCTATTTTTTTGTCTACATAGGAAGCTCAAACTAGTTCAGCATTGCCATAAATGCTGGGTGAGTAGAGATGCAAATGTTATTAAAGAACACAAGGCTACGGAGGTCTCACTCAGCACTATAATTTGCATTATCTCGAGGGATCCCCTGGACCCTTTTATGGCGTAGTTGGAAGCTGATGCTAAGGACTTCATGGAAATGATGGAGGATGACCTTGTGTCGGCTTGGCAGCAGAAGAGCCGTATGGAATGGCTCAAACTCAGCGACAAAAATACTAAATTCTTTCATATATCAGCCAAAAGACGTGCAGCTCGGAACACAATCGCTTCGCTCATTGGAAGTGATGGGAAACGAATGGATACCTTTGCTGAGGTGTCATCCACCGCTGTCAACTTCTATGGGGATTTACTTGGCCCTACCCTTCCTAGGCCGGCTAGTCTGGACCCCCCTGCACCTAGAGCCATTCTTACCGATGAGGCTCGTGATTGTCTTGTGCGACCTTTTGACGAGGAGGAGATCAATAACGCTCTTCGCTCCATACCCTCCACCAAGGCCCCGGGGCCGGATGGGTTCAATGCTGGCTTATTCAAAAGGCATTGGTAGCTCTTGAAGGGTGACATTATTGTTGTTATGACTTTCCTCTATCGGGGAGGAAATATGGTTCGTGAGGTCAACCACACTTTCTTAACTATGGTCCCTAAAGTCTCCTCACCTCCGGGTCTGGGAGACTACAAGCCTATATCATGCTGCAATGTCACTTATAAAATTTTCTCAAAGCTTCTACCCTCGTGCCTCTCTGTGGTCTTGCCTCAACTAATTTCCATCAACCAAACTACATTCATCAAGGGGAGATCGATTGGAGATAATTCTAGGTTGGATCAAGAACTTGCTAGAGGATTTGATTGCTCAACCAACCTTTCATGTGCTTGCTTAAATATTGATCTTACCAAAGCCTTCGACACTATGGAGCATTCCTTCATCCTTAAGTGCTTGGAAGGGATGGGCTTCCCGCAGGTTTGGATTGGATGGATATCAAATTGCATCCTCACTTCTTCCTTCTCTATATAGTCAATGGTTCTCCGGTGGGCCTCTTTAAGGGAACATGTGGCCTCAGGCAAGGCAACCCTATTAGCCCTCTATTATTTGCTCTTGGTATGGAATCTCTTTCTCTACTTGTTGAGGATGCGATTGATAGGGAGACCTGAAGCCTTTGGATAGAGGTCATCTCTACGCTCCGACCCACCTTATCTTCATCGATGACATCCTCTTTTTTTGTAAGGGATCGTCATCTTCGTTGCTTGCGGTCCAGGAGGTGCTCACAGAATTTGAGGCTGTTTCGGGCCTCAAAACGAACGCGTATAAAAGTAAGTTATTTCGGCCTAGAAGTGCTACTGATGACTTTGGTGTTACCTCACAGCTTGGTATTTTCATATCATCCCTCCCTACTACCTACCTTGGGTTGTCCATAACTTCCTCCTCCAGAAATGGGGTCCTTGCTGCGGCGTTGGAGGATAGGGTTAGGGTCTTGCTTTGTGGCTGGAAAGACAAGGCCCTATCATTCATCGACTGTCTTCAGCTCCTTTGCTTGGTTGTCTTTGGGGTCCTCCTCTACTAGGCTGCGGGATCTCTCATCGTGATTGCCTCTTCATGGCGCATTGATAAGATGTGTGCGAATTTTCTTTGGTGTTTTGGGTGCCATGATGTGAGCTGGCAAATCGCTTGCCTCCTGAAGGTCGAGGGAGGCCTTGTCCTGAGATCGCTCATAGCCCTCTGCTCTGCGATGATTGCGGCTTGGTCTTGGCGGGTGCTTACCGCGATCATTCTATCTGGGCTAACTTTATGAGGAGGAAATACCTTCATTCTGCCACTTTCTGGGAAGTGGTACCGGGGAGCAATACCTCTCCGATCTAGCATGCTATTCTTGCTGGGCGTAAATCCATTCGTATTGCTATCTGCTCCACGCCGAGCGGTCATTCCTGGACCCGCTCCCCTAAGGGTTTCACTTTCTGTGATGTTGTTGATCTTGTGTGCCACTGTGCTCCGGAGGTCCCTTAGGCGACCATTGTCTGGAATGCATCCTCCGCCCCAAAACATTCTTGCACTCTGTATCGCGCTGCTCTGAATCGTCTTCTGACGTTGGATAGACTAGAGAGGCATGGCATTGGCGTGCTTGGGCCATGCTACCTATGTGGGCTTGAACCTGAATCCTAAGACCATATTTTCTTCCATTGCAGCTTCTCTGCCTCCATCTGGGATATGGTCCTCTCTGGCCTGAGCGTTCCGAGGCCACCCTCATGCTCGTTGATTTGGGATTCTTGAATGGACTAATGCTTTGCAGGGGAAAGGCTTTAAAACATTTTCTTAGTTCCGTCCTTGCCGCAACTGCTTGGATGATCTGGAGGTAGCGCAACTCGAGATGGTCCAACTACTCCATCTCTACGGCCCCAGCTGTGGCTCGCGCAGTCATCTATGTTGTCCATGCCCTGATGAGCTGATCTCTCCTGGTGCTCGATTTTTGCTCTCCCGAGCCTGGGATGGTTTTGGCAAATGCCATTTTTCCTGTTATGTTTCACTTCTTTCTGATTCTTGTCTTATGATTGCTATCACCTTTTGTGGTGACGTCTATAAATGATCTAATTTACATCAATGGAAATTTATACTTACCCAACAAAAAATAACAATGTTCAATGCATTTAATGTAAGGCATGCACAAAAGTTGTATTTTGACCACAAATCATTTATTCACCAAGACAGGATACCTTGGAGTTTTTCGAGTAATGCGGTAACTAAATTAAGTTATGATATCAATAACAACAATGCAACTAATATAAATACTCTCCTTGTCCACCCTAGTAGAGCTCGTACAAAGAGCATCCGCACTTATTCTCTCGTACAGTGAAAACTCATTGCTCGTCTTCTTGTCACCACGCGGGGACATATATGTAAAGAAAAAATACACGCAGGTCATGACAATAGATGGTTTCTTCTTTATCGATTTATTATTAAATACAAAATAAAATTTTGACAAAGGAGTAAGGTGCGTGCTAGTTTACATGTGCCGGTGCTGCAAACATCTATTTTTTCTTTTTCAAAACGAAATCTTTGGGATTTAGATCATGTTATATCACGATAGTGTTATCTCAAATTCGACTTAATTCGAGACTTATATCCCATTAATCAAGACCATCAATTTTTAACGTCGTAAAATTGATGAAACGGATCCCATCTAGGTGGATATGTTATGATTGTTTGTTTTACACGAAATTCGAAATACATATTCCACGTATCATTCTAAGTAAATTCTCTAGTGCCTCATTAAAAAAATAAAAGATAAGCCTTTACAGTACTGATGCATATAAACTTACATACACCTTGGTGCATGCTCACATTTCCCATTTTGCTAAAAATCGATCCTATGTTACTATTAATGAATAATATGATTTTACAAAGTGCCGCGGTATCTTATACGGTATTAGAACGCATAAAGGTAGAAGGGATCCGCACGTATTTATTATAGGCGTATGCATTAGACGTAACATGCACTTCCGCAAACCTGGAAGAAACGTCCCCCAACTTCTTCCAGACAAGATACATCTGGAAAACTGCAACATGACTTTTCAAGATATCGAAATAAATCTTGACAGCAATCCTCTAGGTTTCTCCTGCACATTAAGGGTCAATAATGATTCCACCACATGATTGAAATCGTTTATCTTAACCATAGAAAACGAATTTAATTAAATTTTGGTGAACCGGAAATGAATACGTGTAGCT